>JAUZNC010015482.1:0-27814 GCA_034780395.1 Vannuccia rotundouncinata | reverse complement strand
TGTAATATATAAATGTACCGTAGAGAAAGAAGAAGAACCACCGAGTACGATATACAACTAGAGATAATATACGATTTTGTTGATAATTTATAGTTTCCTTGATTTACGTACAATACTTAGAGAAAAAGGGACGTTTACCCTTACATAAACACTAATTATAAAAACCGCCGATTGAAAGTTTACTAGTTACTATAAAATATAAACAATCATATATTTTTTAAATAATTACCAATAAAATTTCAAATATAAATAAATTTTATTTATAAGAATTTTATTCAAAATATATTTCCATAAATAGTAATACAATAACTTAAAGAACCTAAAACGTCTAATTTATCAATGAGTGTTAACAATTATTCGGAATATAGTCATATGAAATCCACCAGCAAATATTAGTGATATCATTTATATTAATTCAATTCCGATCATTAAATCATGATAGTCTTATGAGAGGTATTATAGTTTAAAAAAACTTGCATAGTAAACCATGCATATATTGGAGAATTAAATATAAAGTAACTATACTTTATGTACGATAATTACTATTATAATCGGTATATAATATCAGTCGGATTAAATGAAATAATCTAGCATTTATAAGCGAATTTAAAAGAAAACATAAAAAATTAAATACTGTATAAACGTATTTTTTTAATTATAAATGTAAATCGGGAATAATATCAAAAAGCAGCTTCTTTCAAATATTTTATGTTGTTTTTTATATCGATTTATAATTAAATTTGAAAAGTTTTATTCAGAATAAATTGTTTGTCATTTAACTGGGTATGACAAATACTAAAATATTTAGTTGATTATATATATATATAATTTTTAATATAAATTTTGTTTAGTTGATGACAACAGCGCACACCATTTAAATCGTTAATTCTTTTTAATATGTATTGTTATAAATATGATCATACGTTAAATCTAGAAATATACATTTATTATAAATACTAAGAGAATATTTTTTCAATTATTTGAAAATTATATAGCAAGCGTCAATGTCTTTTTTAACGATAGAGCGTGACCCAGTTATCATTGATGATGGAAGGGTAAGTGTGTACTTCTTTGTGATATATTTTTGAAATTATTCTAATTACCTTTTGTGAATTATTTAATAATTTACTATTACGCAAATTACAGCATATAATTATCATGTTGTAAAAAAGTAAATTAGTTATAAATATAGAAACAAAAAAACATCTTGCTTTCAGGGCTGTAGGCATATATTAAATTTTTTTTGGGGGGCTCATAACTAAAAAAAAGGCACAAAATTTAAATAAATAGAAAATATAATTTGATTATAAAAGTTTGACTATATATCTAATATTATATCTACAACTATTTATAAATGTAATAATATATTGTATAGATTTGGATTTACTATGTTATTTACTGCGCCGGTTCCTGGGTCTACAATAATGTTAGTTTAAAGCTTTGTTTGGACTTTTAAGCTTTTGATAGTTTATGAATAGAATAGTTTATTGTAGTCAGGAAAATGTCTTAATTTCCTTTTGATGCTCATCCACATATTTTCAATGCGATTATTATGGATGCTGGGGTCCTGGAAACATTTTATTATCAAAAGCTTAAAAGTTGAAAGAAGCTTTAAACCAACATTATTGTAGACCCAGGAACTGGTAGAGCCAGTTCCACCACACTTGAACATCAAAAACATGTTATTTTAATTTACCGCGCTAAAGTACATGATTACCCAATTATATATGGATTTCATAATAATTTGGGGGAGGGAGGGTCTAAGAGAGCCCCTATAATAATTATAATAAATTGTTTTTGTACACTAAAGAGGGCCTCTATTATATTTAATATAGATTGTTTATGTATATCAAAAAAGGCTCCTATCATAATCAAAATAGATTGTTTATATTGCTGACATCATTTTAATCAATTTTCTATTATCTGTTTTTAGTTTCTTAAATGGAAAACAATAAAAGTGGTCATGCTAAATGTTTAGAAAAGAATAAAACAAGAATTGAAAAAAGGTGCATTTAAATGCCATCCTATTGAGGCTTCTTTTTTTGCCAATCAGTCATCCTTCTAAGTCACCCCATGAGTCATCTTCCATATGTGTTTGTGTGCCCTCTTCTAAATCAATCTATAAATTGTTAATTAATTCTGAATTATGTCAAGACTTTCAGAAATATTCATTCTCTATTAATGCTGATAAAAGTACTGACAATGATTATAAGAAATGAGTTCTACCAGCTGATAATATTGATATACACCAAGAAATACTGCATTACTCAACAGATCAGTCTCTTTGTGATTGGGACAGCAATGTTGATATTGTTACCTGGTGGACAAATGTTAAATAGTCTCATAAATATGATGATCTCTGCTCAATTATTTTTGCTGCAATTTCATGTTTTCATAGCCCAATGATCAAATCATTGTTCAATACTATGAATGACAAAGTTCATATTCCACCCTCCAATCTGTCAAATATTTTCTTCAAAGCAGCAGTCAATCATCAGTTGACTACTTCAAATGTAATTCAAGCTTATCCATCAGTCATCTGTACTTCACATATTTTGTATTTTTATTGAAGTTAAAGTATTTATACCCACAAAATAAAATATGTTCACTTTCCTTTGGGCTTTTTTATTCCTTGGGCCCTACTTGAGCCTTCCATTATAATAATTTATTAAATACCATTCACACCCCTGATGTTGGGTGCATTTTACAAATATGTGCTGCACAAATTATCAAATTATAATTAGCACAATGATTTACATATTATTTTTGTGAATTTAACTGCTTTATATTGAATTAAAAAAATAATAATTCTATTAAAAGTAATAAATAAATTTTTTTATTGTTTTAGTATTAGTATTAAATATTTTTTTTATATTAAAATGCTTATATATAATTTTGTTTTTATATAAACTTATTTAATGATTCAAATCATTTTTTTGATATTTTATTGAATCTGTCACTGAATAATCAATTGATAATTTGTGCAGCATATAATAGTTCTAAGCACAGATTGGTAAAATGCATGCAACATATAAATCTGATGCTGGTGGAACCATGTAAAGTACCTTTATAGTTCTTCATTTTGCATGACATTTTATTATCTGTTTTTTATTTCAGATAATCTAAATCATAATCCTTAGAATTAATACTTTCTCTATGTTTAGCTATAGTAATGTTTTCAAAAATTATTTATGAAAAAGTCATAAATTATATCTATACCTTTAATAAATCTTTTACAATTTTTATTTCTATTTGAACATTGGTGAATTTTTTATGATCCAATAAAAATGTTAACCATTAATTCCCTTTTCTTGTTTACAAAGCATATCACAAACATTATTATGAATTTGTTGTTGAACTATATGTTGGCTAACTTTTTATTTACACATTATACATACATTGTATTGTTTGTGAATCTTGATACCTTCAAGAAGCCTTCTCAATAATTTAAAAACTAGTTTATATTGTTCTACAATCATTACTAAATTGTTTGAAAATCATTCTTGATATATAAAAATTAAATCCTATTGTTCAAGAATCTCAAACAATAGTGACAACCATTATACATTGCATATTTTAATATTTATCAAGATATTGATGCTCCCTGAAAATCAAATTTCAAAATTTATATTTTATTTTTATTTAAAGCATTTAGAATAATAAGTTTTTGTTTTAAAAATAAATTAATTTTAAAGTAAATATTTAAATTTTAGTTATTTTTTATAATTTTAATATATACAAATTTTTCATATTTTTAATTCAATCAATAACTTCATTTGAGTTATTTTTATAATTTTAATATATACAGATTTTTCATATTTTTAATTCAATCAATAACTTCATTTCAGTTATTTTTCATATTTTCAATTCAATCAATAACATAATTTGAGTTATTAGATTATCAACATGGACAAACCAATAAAAATACGGAGAGACTGCTTATTTGTGTAGACAAGGGAAACTTTAAATTGTCAACTGGCTGTCAGCAACTCCAGTTGAGTGATGATCGCATAAAAAAATACTTTGATTGCCCTTCAATAGACCGATTATGTTGCTAAATTAAAGAAATATTTATGTGTCTGATTATTTTTAACTTTGCTCAGTTTATTTAGAAATTATGAATTAGAATATTTTACATTTGTAAGCATAAGAGATAATTTGGAATGGGTTTTAGTTATTAAAGTTGTTAATGTAATTCGAATTTTTTAATATATTTTTTCTTTTCTTAGTGTTATTTTCAATTCATGGAATATCAGGTAAAATATTGTAATACCCAACCCTCAATCATTGTTAATAAATATCTTGAATACATTGATTTTGGAATTATTATTAATCAAATTATTTTACCGACCTTTTATTATGTTTTTTTTTCATCAAACTATTCTATATAGCTTTAAAATTATATGAAATGATGTTTTATTATAAAATTTCATATTTTGGTGTATAGTTAAATTAAAGGATGGACTTCAGTAATGAAATTTTCCTTTGTGGTACTGCTTTGTGGTCATATTAATATAATAGCTTTAAAATATATTTACAACTTTTACAAGGTTAGTACATATTAATTCCAGAGTTGTGAAGAATGTCAAGATAGTTCTGATGGATCAGCTAAAAGTAAATGGTATGTTACTTTCTATTTTTATGTTTGTATGTATAATAAGAACAAATAATTTTACAACAGCTAATTTAATATTTCAGCCACAGTGACGATTTCTTTGCATATAAGGGAGCTGCGTTGGGCCTCCAGCAAGAAACATGTCGTCGACGATTTAGTTGTATTCATGAATCCTCGGGTAAGTGGATTGATTTCAATATTTTTATTTAAGTTATTTTGTAAGATTTTTTAGAAAACAAATGTCTTTGAATCTTTAATTTAGATTTGAAGGTTCATTTGAAGAAAATGTTGTCTATATTTCGAAAAGTGGATTCTTTGAACCTCGTGAGTATAAATCAATCATAGTTAATTGTTAATTCATAAATTTGTATTAGAAATGAATATTATTTTAACTCAAATAATTGCCTCGGTTTCTTATTATTCGGAGATCATGAGGTATTGTAAAACGCTGAAATGGTTTTCTATGCAGATTTGTGCCTATATAATAAAGTGTAAACAGAGCACGTATTGATCTGCTTGTGAAGTTTTATCTTTTAGATTTTGATTGAAAAATCAATAATGTATTCGTTGAAATTGTTTCTGTCTATTCGACATAAAAGTATTCATAAATAATATATGAATAGAGTTGTTACTGAACGCTGCTGTTATAGACTGACATTATAAAAGGTCGTCATAGAAAGTTCTACTTAATGACCTTCTGAATCCTCCCAACGTTGTTAGCAAAATGTCACGACTGGAATACTCCATCCATATGACGTAGAGAACTTCCCAATAATTGATAATTGACCACCCTTCTCCTTAATTCAGGTAGTAAAGCTTCAGACGTCCACACTACTGCCCGGGGTCCACCGCTACATGGCGGTCCTCTCCTCGACTGGCTCGCAGGACACCGTTGAGTCCGCCATTCTCGGCTTCGACATTTTCGACGAGAAGATCACAGTGGGTCTGGTTCTCGAGGTTTGGGTGGACATGAAGGTGGTTCTTGACGGCGATGGGTCAGTGAAATAGTTTTTATAAGTATTTTGTTGAATTATCTCTCCAATTTGTGTTAGTTATCGCCTACCTCTCAAAGCGGTATTATTTCCAGAATTGTAATAAATACAGAGTAACATATTTCGGTGCACTCTTCTAATTTTAGTTTATCGAATAATTTCAACAGTTTTGCATTGCTATATTATCATGTCAATTAGACCACATATTTTGTCGAAAATTGAAGGTTGCATCAGTGTTTTTGACACACCACACACTTTCTTTGGGGGACTTTAATTAGATTCCATAGAATGATATTATATTACCTAATATTCTAAAGGATTTCTTCCATTTCGCAGTCCAATACCTACTGCTAATAATGTCACTCTGATTATTTGCTACCGACAAGTATGGATTGGTTCATTTTAGTTCTCTGAGTTTTGGAGAACAATGCTAGAGTTTTCCGTTGTGTACTATTTTCACCTCACTATATCCAGTCTTTGTTCTGTGTCTGTCAATGCTGTACTAATGCAATGAATTATAAGTGACTGCTTTGCAAATAATTTAGGTCTTTTTTACTTTCAAAAATTTTTTAAACGGTTTTATATAGGGTATATTTTATACTGAACACATTTATTTTTAAAGTTGAGTTACCAACTTTCACCAAGAAGATCCTATCCAATTGTGTAGTTTTTAGTAGAAATGATATGTTATAGACAACTAGAATATATATATTTTCTTTCTCAGAATCCCGTTGATTTAATCGTGAAATTAACACCATGGTTGTGAAGTATATATTAGGAGATCGAAACATCTATTCATGTAGTATTACGTTTTAGTTAAAATAATATTCAATACACAAAGGTCTACTAATAGTTTATTACTAATGAAATCCTCAGGGTTCTGTGGTGTCAGGAGTTTTAATACATGACAAACTGTTGGATTTGTTTTTATTGAATTCGTGGTGCTACATGAATCCAATCTGTATTCTCTTTAACAGGTTTACAAAGAGTTTTAAATATTTAGAGACCCGATAGAATAATGGAATGCTTCCTTTTCCCAAAGTTAAATAGCTGTTATTGTTTGTCAACAGCATAAACATTAAATCTCAATCAAGGAACGATTATAAGCACAGAAATTAGATAAGATGAGAGACATTCTGAGTTTTTTTAATAAAAGAATTGTTCTCTCCCTTCTAGCGGCTTCAAAGTTGTCAGCAAAGATGGGGAACACCTCTTCAAGCCGGTCTCCGTGCAGGCCCTATGGGCGGTCTTCCAGCGTCTCAACAAAGCGATGGAGGACGCCAAACGACACAACTACTTCACCGGTGGTCTCACCCACACCTGGGTCAACTATTACCGATCCCTGACAGGCTCCCCACCCGAGTTCATGAAGGAGTGGCGCCAAATGGAGGATATTGAACAACGGAAGGTCGAGTCGACGCTTGCCTCTCACACTGGCACACAGGAGGAGTGAGTTTTAATGGAAATGGTACCATCACACTGTTTGCTCTGCTAAAATAGGACTCAATTTGATAGGGGAGTTTCTCTGTAAAGTCTTATTCGTTCACCATGTTATCTATCTAGGACAAATTGTGGTTAAAAGGACCGCTTCTGAAGTAAGATTAGTTTTAAATTACGCTTTATGAGCACACTCTTATCATGCATACTACATGTTATTTCTATCACTTTCTAGATTAATTAATTTAACGCTTCAAATATATCGGATATTATTTCAATTCTATTCTAGAAAATTACAGTTTATCCAACAACCTTATTACTTAATAAAGATTTACTCATTTTTATGTTTATAGAAAAAGTGAATTGTCCATCTTGGAGGAGAAGATCAAGGTTAAACTGCAAGAATTGATGCTCAAATTAGATCTGGAGACGGTGACAGTGCTGGAAGTGAGTTATTTTGGGGGATTGGAACAATAGTTTTATTATTCCAAAAATATTTTGTTTTGTATTCAAAATATTACTCATTACTAAACCTTCCTTCTTCTGTGAAGGGCATTTGACTTCCTTAACACTGTTGTTAGAGTAGTTGTTTTTGGTCAGTCAATTATGGTTGTCTCAATAAATCTGTTGTCAAGGTTACCTGGAAAGCGTGTAGTTATCCCTTCTCAGTATGTCTGGTATTTCAAATATGTTTTATAAATAATGTCTGAAGGTATAGATATTGCCATACTTCTTGAGAGCAATCTCAAGATTTTGTAAATTTTAATCTTTCACATTTAAAATGATTAAAAGTTTCCACGAATTTTCGCTAATTGTCAAGGACTGTATATTATTATATACGCTTAGAGGAATAAATTATTTTGATTGTTACTTCTTACAATATTTGTTATTATTAAATTACATGATGTTGTTCTATGATATTCCGTATAACTCGTGCAACCCAATATTGACCTGGTTCCAACCATCTTGACTAAATTATATAATACAGTTTTATACTATCATAGTTTTACTGTAACACAGGATCTTTTTTCAATTTTTGAGTTTAGTTTCAATATCTTGTCATCTTGAAACGTAAAGTTCTCACAAAAAGTTATAGTCAGAATATTATAATGTCCAACATAATATTTGTCAATATTTATTCGCATATATAAGTTTTGTGGAGCTCTTTGTAAACCTGAGAAAGCAGAACACTGGTATTCAACTTACAGATCCACCTCCTGTCTCTATTCGAATTACTGTACTCACCCGCCTGTTTGCGATCCTTGATCTTAGCTGTTATTACTTTCTTTGGAGGTCATATGCTTTCTGTCTTTTGTAACTTGTCTCGTTAATCTAAGTATGAAGATGAGTGCCTTATTATTGACACTTTGTCTGCGTATATTCAACTTAAAATATCGATTATATTTCATTTTAGGATTTGATGATCCAATTTACATTAAGCTACATAAATCTATAGTTATTACGACCTGATTTAGTTTACTCTCCTCGTTTGATAATTTATTTTGTCTATAATGTTCTAATTATTCTTATTATGGTGTTACCTGGTATAATAGCTAGTATAGTTCACTTGTAAGCAGGTGTATTATGTCTAATCTACTCTATAATATTATTATACAATTGAGTTAGAAGATAGTCATAACGGGTAATATTGACTATGAAGGACGCAAACAACGCTCGGTTGAACAACCCTTGCACAGCCTCTTTCTCTTATGTCAGCTAAATCTCATTGTCGTGATAAGTAAAGTGTGTGAAGGAAAAGTTAAATATACCCCCAAAGGCATTTTAATAAAAGTTTTCATCCGGGGCATCCTGTTGTAATACACAGATGTACTTTTATAAGTTCTTATTTCACACAATATAAAGGAATTTCAGCCATTTTTAAAAGTGTTCTGTTTTCTAAATCATTCAACAATTTCTACTCCAGCTTCGTCAGAACCTCGAAGAGTACTTTGAACGCGACTTGCGGATCTTCCGTCGCTTCATCGAGGCAGAAATTCTCAACCTCTACGGTCAGATGGACTCTCCCAGCCGCATTCTGGACCACATCTATCTGGGGTCCTCCTACAACGCCTCAAATCTGGAGGAACTCGAGAGGAACAACGTCACCCATATTCTCAATGTCACACGGGAGATTGAAAACTTCTTTCTGGAGAAGTTTGAGTACAAGAACATCCGGGAGTTTGATGAGGAACAAACTCAACTGCTGCCCTACTGGGAGGAAACTCATCGATTCATCAACGAGGCCAAGTGAGATGATGCCCTGTTGCCATAGTTACGTGTAGATGGGTAATATGAAAATTGGTCAGGGAGAATTCAAGTGTCTTCTTTTATAAATTCAAATGTTCAAAATATCGCTTATTGTAACGTCATCCATTGGTATGACCAGGAAAAATTGCGAGGAAAGGATTTTCTTCAGATTCTGAAACTATACATACAGGGTGAGTCAGAAGTAACCGTCGAAAATTGTATGAATAGGTTGAATGAATTGAAATATATCTCTATGCATTATAAATAGAAATGCTATCATCACAGCTTTGTTTTCTATAAATAGAAATGAATTTATATGCATTACAGATTCAACTTTCTATGACGTATATGATGTTCTATGATTGTTATAGTCTGATTTGAATATAATCGATTGTAGCTTGAACGTAAGCATTACCAAAATGTGATCACTGGAACATTGTCAAAATAGACCAAGTTCGAAATATATAACATGTAAATTCCATATCTAAGCAAGAGAAACTTTAAATCGATAATAACAGCTTTATGATGTATTTTGGGTGTATATAATATATTACCAACAGATGGAAACGTGTATATAATGTATCTAAATAGACTTTTTTAATGGCCATGTATGACGTCATAGACATATTTATAAAAAATATTAACACACGAAACAATTATGTTTTTAGTGAATATCTCAAAAAGGAAGCATCTGAGACCCTATAAATGTATTACCAACAGATAGGAAAATGACTGTAATTTACCCAAAATTTATTATATCAGAATAACCTAGGGTAGGTTAAAAGAATAGAAAATGTTCAGAAATCACTCAATGGTCAAAAAATGATATTTTGGTACTAAATCATTACTTCTTGACCATTGAGTGATTTCTGATATAGGGTTTCAAATGCTTCCTTTTTGAGATATTCACTAAAATATAAGTTTTTGACATGTTCATTTTTTAGATAAATATCTATGACGTCATTTAGATACATATTTCTATCTATTGATAATATTATATTATTGCATACATCATAGGGCTGTTTGTGATTTAAAGTTTTTCCTTCTTAGCTTGGGAATTTACTTGATATTATATAATATGACTGAATTTTGAATTTGGTATTTTTTTGAAATGTTCCCGTGATCACATTTTGGTAAACATTTTTTTGGTAATGTATAGTTTCAGAATCTGAAGAAAACGCTTTGCTTGCAATTTTTCCTGGTTACCCTTGCCCAAACAGTAGGATGACGTTACTATTACGCTCGGAACCAAATTTTTAGTCAGGGAGATCTCAGTGGGAAAAAATTCTGAAAAGACTATGAACCATGATTTTATTGCTTATAATTTTATGACTTTTGTCATTTTGATAATGTATACAATTTTATTACTAGTTTATGGTATTTTTAATACTATGTTAAAACTTTGTTCGATTCTATAATGCTAGTTATTTTTATTCCAATGTCTAAAATTCCACGAAATATTATATCGATAATATGTGACTCAGTTTATTTATAGTTTCTTTATGTATTTTGGTCTACTATTATTGTAATAAAGATTATTTCCTGTCGACTAATATATCAATCGTCTCTATATACGTTAGAGTTCCTTCATTATTGATCGTAATATTGATTATTTGTCGGTGTCAGTGAATTATTAATCTTATTTAATCACGAAGTCTCCATTTACTTGAGCAAGATAAACGATCGCCATAGATCCTGTTTTCTTTGATCTGCTAATAGCAACAACTTGTGTTTAGCTGCACCCACGATTTTTTGTCGGATTCTCTTGCATTTTGAAGGACAATGAGTTTCTAAGGGCTTGTTTGTCACTTATGACGGTGCATAAGTGTCTTGTACTGAAATTTCTGTTGATACTTAAATTACGACCAACTAAGATGTTGGTTTTTAATTGTTACCACTAGTGTGTAATTAGTCATAAATAGGCACTGTTCTGGAATGCTGTGAAACAAATAATTGTTTAATTAGATTCAATAGAATCGTAAATATGATTAAGGACTCATTAAAGAATCTTCTTGTTGTACTTCTGTGCTGTGTCCACCAACATGTTTTATACCTAAACTGTAAAGATTTCATCTGCATACGTACAAGATGACTTGTCCTTTTCTCAATTGTAGGGACCGTGGTACCTGTTGTCTTGTTCATTGTAAGATGGGAGTTAGCAGGTCTGCATCAACTGTAAGTTATTCTTGATATTAACACACAAGTGGTATATCGCTTTGTATTCGAAATATTCGGTTATTTTTTAAATGGCCGCAGACTATATATCAGATTTCATATTTTTGATTCTATTAATATATAATGAATTTCAAAGCTAAAAGAGCAGTATTTTTCCTTCAGTTATCAAATGTGTATTTAGGATATGTAAAATGTTTAAATATAATACCTGTATAGCTAGTATCATATAGAGTAACATACATGGTATCGGGGCTTCATGTGTGTAAACCTTTCTCTTGTTATTTGATCTGAATATGCGCTGCCCCCTCGTCCAGGTGATTGCTTATGCCATGAAGGAGTATGGTTGGAAGCTGGACTACACACTCCAGTTTGTAAAAGAAAAGAGAAGCTGTGTGCAGCCCAACTCTGGCTTTCTTAAACAGCTTGAGACTTATGAGGGCATTTTGGAAGCTAGGTAGAAAACTTAATAATATGTAACTTGTAGATCATTATTAGACAAGTTTCGAATTTGTCATTTCAGTGCCCATCGTCACAGTGCCAACTTCAACAATCAAACAAGTCCCAATTCCGCGAGTCAGGACTCCCCCAACAAGTCCATCCATGAGAGCCCTTTTAACACAACACCCCCCTCAGTCAATGACGTCATCAAGACAGCCTCGACACACGTCAGTCGACGTCTTCCATTGGCACTACTCGGTGAGTCACCAGCCAATCACCAGTCAGACGAGGAACGCCCGGTCAACGTTGAGAGTGAACTTTTCTTCTTCAAACCGCAGCGTGTCAAAAGAAAGGAGGGTTCCGTGTCCACCAGTGTTCTCTCCAATATATCGAATAGATCCCCGATTTCATCTGTACTCACTGGTAAACTGTTGATGTTTCACATTTATACCAGCTGCTGTTATTTGCAACAGAACTAATTATTAAGTCAATAACTAACTTTGCCTTAGTAAGTGAAAATATATTTTGAACAGTTTTATATGACCACAATTGGTAAATCATTGAAGTATTGGTTGGTATCGTTTGTGCACAGACACATTAAGCTGTTCCTGTCGTGGAGACGTTGGGAAATAGAGATTGACATTTTTAGATTGAGCAGTTGAGAGGATCCGTATTAATTGTACTGCTTCACTCTCCACAGGGGGTCTCTGTAGCGATAGCAACAGCCTCACTGGAGGTCAGGGGAGCGGGGCTGGGCCTCCTACTCGCACCACCGCCCAGCTAAGACCCACCTTTCGGAGGTTTCGCCCGGACCTGTTGGAGATTTTCCATCCCTTGGAACCGGAGAGTGTTCTCCTTCGAGTAAGTGAACGGAACTCAGGAGCGGCCCCCCACCACCCCCCCGGCAACAGTCGTTCTCCACCCGCAGTGCTGGGCCATATCCCGGCGATATCTGATCCGTGTTTAGGTAATGATAATGAGTCCAGCATGGTTTTTCCATAATATGTCATACCAGATTTTTATTATATAATGGTAGAGGGGGGTAAACAGTCACAATTTGAATAGTAAAATTGGTAACCATAAAACCTAAACAGTTATCTGGAACCTAAATAATTTGTTTTAAGAGGCGTTGGGGGCCTGAATTATTGATGTGGATAGAGTTTATATTTCTGTTTGTAGTGAATAAGTGTTTGTGGATTGTCCTTCAGCCAATTCCGAATTAGAGTCGCCGGTGATGACGCCCGGAGAGGAAGAGAAAGAGAACGAAACCTCTGGTGGGGGGGTCTGCGTGATTCACCGCAAGCGTTGTCACTCCCGTTACCGTGACGACAATAGCTGGATTCGGATGAACAGCAGTGAGGAAGTGATCCCAGTTGTGGGGCAACACGACGACCAACTGTTGACCACGACGTGTGTCGAGGAGGGCAGGCAGGAGAACGGGACCCTGGGGTCACTCCCGGAGTTGAGGTCCAATATGCCGACGAGTAGGGAGGACAAGGAGACGGCTTCTTACAAGAGGTGAAGGCCTCCTCCTCATTGGAGAAGTCTAATTGGAGATATACATTGAATTCTGTCATCTTTTTCTGCAGGTATTCTCTGAACGAAACAAGCAACCCGCACCACTCCTTCCTTCTGCAGTCGCTGTTCTCCGCCAAGTCTCGATCTAGGTCCACCTCCGGGGGGGCAGACATGGACACAATCATGTCTGAGTCACCCACTTCACCTATCAATCCCGATTGTATTCTTGTTGTCCAGGCAACAGAGTCACCTGCAGGTCAGTGGAGGGACAATCTCTTTTCTTGTTTTATCTGTTAATGGACCTTCTCAGTGCATTCACTTTTCTTTTTAAAGTCTACTTCACAGCTAGCTACAAATTGAGACTATATTTACAGTGCTCCGATTTTGCCGCCAATTATAAAACTCATGTTATTTTTCACAAAATGTTTTCTGCTTCATATTTGTAGTTATCTTTACCGTCAGTGAATTATTATTAGAACAGCAGAATAAGTTTCTGATGAAGAACAGATAATAAAATATTTGATTATTTAATCTCAATTTTTTTATGATTAGAACAAAGATTACAGTCGGTGTATCTTGTCAGATTCTGTGAAGGCATTGATTGTAACAAATGTTGTGTCTAGTAGCTTCCACCTAGCTTATGGATGGTCAAACAAAATTTGAAGAAAAGTAACGATTGGTGCTTAATTGTCCTGACATCGGTAGTAAATTATTTTCTCTAATACAGTATTGAATCATTTCAAACCCAACTGATTAGTACCTCAAATGTTCCTCAGAACGAGTACTAATTTGTCCAATAATATATACATTATACTAATTAGTAAATGTGGGAATTGGGACATTCACCGATTAGCTGAACTTCACTTTATATCATAGCATACCTTGTATAAAACGAAACATAGTAAAGTCAGAATTGGAAGACTGTATTTGTAATTTCAAATTGATAATCTTAATTGGATTAAATTATCGCTTTTTTCTAATTTCACAAAAATATCAATTAATTATAGATATATTCACATGTATACGATGTGTTTCCCTAATTTCTTAGTCAACTTCTTTTAGATCTGTTTTTCTCAGTAGAATGGGAGGTTGTTGGTCTACGAACTTGAATAATTAATGTTTTTTAATGTTAGAATTTTGAATTTTACTTGCTTATCATTAAATTGTGTAAGTTTTATTCATTTCTTTCTTCAGACGATGATGTGGATGTCTTGCCGATTAGTAAACTACATTTTTGTACATTTTTACTACTATATGGTGGTGTTATTGTGCAATTTTATGGTCCAAACATGCTTCAAATTTTATTTAATTCAATAGTATCGATATTTTGAGTAATGTATATATTTTCTACAGATCAAAAAGGGTTCTACAATACATTAGTTGTATTATTTATAATGCAAAAGTAATGTTCAACAATTTGTCTACAAAATTGTTTCATTTATTAAGTGGAAATACTTATCTTAATATTAAATATTATCTAAGATGGTGGTCTTATAGTTGTTGTTATATTTTGGATATTTTGGTCTGTAGTTCTTGCTTTTGTACATCTTTTTGTGTTTATGAAATAAGAAATTGAGTTTTCATATTAAAAAATTGTACGTCTCGTTTGACGTATCAATGCATGTTTTTCAATATAGCAGATTCTATCTATAATATTATACTATTCATAATTTATTATGTGCGTAATAAAAGATGATTTTGCCAGAACATAATATTTAGCGTTTGTATTCGCATAACTTTAACCATAATTATATTATTTTCACTTTATTTATTTATTTTATGTCAACTGTATGTCTTTGTTCCTGATCCAGCATTATATATATCCATAACTGCGCATAATTACAGACAGAACACCAGCATGTTTGTCTAGCTACAATATTATCGTATCTACTGGTGTAAGACACTCAATATAAAGCTATCAAACGACCGAAATCTTAGTCTTGTTATAATAGGTGTACCCCTTGAACTCGATTCGTATAATTTCACTAGTTATTCTATTTTAATACAACAGCTATAAACAGTTCTGTACAATTGTAAATATTACTATAACATAATTATATTGGTTAGTTAAGGCTGTAACAAAGAAGGAAGACCAGCCCTATAATACATATACTATAATTTGTAAAGTTATCAACATTTCTCTAATACATACTTGTATTAAAAACATTTTTTTAAACTTTCTAACAAACATCTTCATGCGTTGTGAGGAGTGGGTTTACAAAATTGTATGTTTTCAAAATTCTTTCAAGCTATAATATTCTCAAATTTGTATTGATAATTTATTTTTTAGTGTAGTGTACAGAAAATTGCGGCATAATCATAATTGGCTTATAACCTTTTCGTGTAGGCTTATGAATTATAATTGATCTATATCTATTGACCCGGTATATAATTTTGTTCTGTTATAAATTGTTTATACATAAAGCATAAGTTCCAGATTAATATTAAGTAGGTAATTTGGTTAATAATAAAACTTACACCGTCTATCTGTTATTATAAGAATGACCTAGTTAGTTTTTCTAGTTATAGCTACCGTATTGATCAGGATAATACGTTGGCGATTTTTATTCTCATATTCTGTTCATATTTAGAAAGTTGATACATTTGATTTTGACCGATTAAACTATACATTTTATAGAAAAGAAAACTAACCAGTCGTAAGTATCATATCAGACAGTATAGTTGATGGTTAATACGGACAATTGTAATCTCATTCTTGCTTATTCCATTGATAATAAATAGCCATCTTTTTATGTCTCTTGTAATCTCATATTTAGGATATAATTGAATACACATTAATATATATATATTAAGTTGGTTTTAAAAGTTTTCAATTCTAAGTCGGTTACTGTTATGAAAACTATGACTATAAAACTATAAAGAGAAGTGGGTGTCCTCTAGATTTAGTTATAATCTTAATAATCATATTGGTTCCTTCCTTCTGCAGAACACAGACGAGCAGCATCCTGGGGCGTTTACGAGTCTGAACAAATCGATATTGAGCCTGGTCTGGTTCAACGAACCAAAAAAGTGATTGAGGCCACTGGTGGCAGTGGGAATGTAGCCCCTCCTCCCCAACCATGTACCACCTATTCTGGGCCACCTAGTAGTCGTAGTGCAGTGAAGATGTCACTGTCTCCAGTATATGCAACTGAGCCCGAGGAGGAGATGGAATCTGTTGAAATATCTATAGAACACGATAGTCGAGAGTTGGACATTGTTAACGAGCAATCTATAAGACCTGGTAAGTTCTGATAGATTTCATTGTGTATCGAATGAAAACAGTATTATACTCAAATAGTGTAAATTGTAGTAGTACTTAATATTATCTATATTAATAATTCTAAATTGTTATAGTCACAGTATACTACTCAATTTGTAGAAGTAACATATATTTTTTATTAATATTTCATTAATATATTTCAGTTAATTTTAACGTGTCATATTTAAGTATCAATTTTTAAATGCACCTGTCCCGCTCAGAACCGAATACATTAACTCTTGAGGATGGAAAGAGGAATACATTGGAAGAGGAATCTATCCGTCCAGTTAGTGAACTGGTTGGTCGTTTCACTCGACCACGACGAATAGGACGCGGACATCACCCGTCAAGTTCTTCATGCTCGGAAGGGGAGATCTCTTCTGTGTCAAGGAATAGTGGGACATCTCCGCCCGATAGTCCTGAACGGGACGGTTTATTGATTAGCGAAAAGGAAGGTGGACAATCTCAATTTGGTGCGAGCAAGTTTTACATGACAATGTGATTTTAAAGGTAGCAGAGAAAATGCATCGACTATTATTGCAATTATTGTTAAGGGCCTCAACTATCAATAATTTCTCATTGTAATCATTTAATTGTAATGTTTTCATTATTTAACGAATTTAACTATAACAATTATTAATAATATACTACTAAAATATTGAGTGCACCCTCATGTCACCGATATAATTTGTTGGTTAGCCTTCATTTGTATTAATACATTTCTGGCCGGTTGATAATTTGGCGAACGCCCTATTCAATATTGTATTGTTAATCCCGTTGACATTCATTATTTTTGTGTAAATACTATTGTTTATACTACTTCTACGTACCACTGTGATTTGACGTTAATATACAAGTATAATGTACACACTTTGAATGATACTGTACTCTTAATTCTGCTTCAAAGGTTATCCAAACATTCCTTATAATATAAATCCGTCTTTCGCTGCCAACAAACAAAAGCTAAACTAATATTTGCGCCAAAGATATCTAGATTTCTCTCAGGCATGTTCACAAAATGCTTTTTGATTTCTAATTGATTTGGAAGCGTACAGATGAGCTTTTTCTACAGTGTATATATTTATTTTTTCTTTCTTTCTGTAGTCTGCTTTTTAATGTATTTATTTTTGCATTTGTTGTTACAAAGAAAATTGTGCTGATTAATTCCGACATTACTAATTAAAGGGGGAATTTTGTGATTGCCTTTTAAATGGGTATATTTCCTATATGTTATCCATCTTTCTTACAGTTTATATTAAAAATATATTTATTTCCATTTTTATGATTATTATCAACATTGTAATAAAATGACATTGAGTGCTTACTATCTGATTTCACTGTTTTTTTTTAATATACTACTAGGTTGTTTTCCAAAAATAGAGTTTACACTGAATGCAGCTTAAATTTGTTCAATGTTTGTTTTAAAATTTGGAACAAACTTGATTGTCTGATTATATCGATTATGACAGTGACCATTTTTAAATTTATAATAATTAGACAGATTTCCTAAGGCCCGGATTAATGGTGGTGGTACGTTGGTAGGTTATTTACAAGCCCCTTTAGAACCTGCTTATCAAAATATTGTATTTTTGTATCACCAAATTATATCTCCCATCCCACCTGAATGTGACTATAAGTAACATTATATGTGACCTAATACTTGAATTTACAATTAATAAAAAATATCCATTAATCGGCAGCTCCTGTACGCACAATATCTTACTAAACTTTTATTTTTTAAATGTCAGTGTTCCTTTAAAACTCGTTTAGATCCCAATCCGCCATCTCTAATTAAACCAGCACGATAGACTTAACAATTTTAGTTATATATTTATTAAGGGGATCGTCGCCCTCCCCTTGACTTGATTTGTAATTCGATGCTAACTATTTCAAAATTTCTATTGACGCGAATATTTACATTAGAATTATGCCTTTTCAAATAAATATGAAAATGTAATGGGTACTCTATACTATATATCGAACTGTTTTTTATCTCTCTCACTTTGATTATCGATTCAGTTACACTATGCTTCTCTCTAATGTTTGCCTCCTGATGTTTCCAAAGATCACTGCATCAAATGAGCGCTCATTTTCAAAGGCTCACCTACTAAAGACTTCATGCACTGCTGTTTAATTGCTATAGCTGTTTTGTAATCTGATAAAGTGGGCTGGGTGTGATGAACCCAATCTCTAGTGAACATTACAACAACAAAAGATTAATAGATAAATCATCACAGCGATTTCTGTATTTGGAATTTATAAAAAATATTCCATATAAATAATAATATTATTATAGTTCAATGGAGTGTACAGCTAGTTATTTTTATTTTGCCCGCATTCCAATTTTTGAATCTGATATATATATATATATTGAGTTGACAATACAGTAAATCAATTCATGGTTCCAATTAATTTCCATAGTTTTACATAAAAGTGTCTATTATGTAACTTATGTTGCTTTTTATCTTGCCCCCCCCCAAAAAAAAACACAAAAAAAACACGAAAATCATGGCACGGTCCATGCACAGTCAAAATAAATAGAAATGATTGCTTTGATATTCCAACATATGGATATAATATATATATATCATTCATAATATATCAATGAAAATACCATCCATAGAGTAAGGATACTCTATATACCATCTACCTTTTTGTATAAAAAATGCGTGTCCAAAATGGTCTTTGATTGTAGAAATAGATGCATTATGTGATTCAAATAGCTCATAGTTTCAAAGCAATTTAAATTCACAGTGATATCAAAGGATTTTTTTCAGTTTAATATAATTTGTAATATCAATAATGGTGCAATGTTGATATTTAATCGTTTATGTTTTGTTATAAATTTAATGCGTCGAAACGTATTGTCATGTTGTCGATTATTTCAAATCAACGAAAAATTTTTAATTTTTAGCTGAATAACAAAGTACATAAATTCGCCATGCAATCATTTTCAGGAAAATGGAAATTACATTCCAGCGAAAATTTTGACGAGTACATGAAGGCAATTGGTAAATATAATTTTATTCAATTACTAAATTTTTCTGTATTTAATAAATTCCAGTGGAAATAATTCTATTTGAGAATAGAGGTTATTTTTTACGAATCCTTCCAACAATTTTGGAATGCTCATAAAATTGCATCTGAAAAACTTGAATTTTTTAATCATGAAACATTTGGAAATTTTCACAGTACAATCAACTTTTTAAGATCACACCTATAACTTTTAATTGTAATACTTAAAAAAATATTGGATAATATAGAAAATATTTTTATATACAGCTTTTGAGGTGTAAGTGCCCAAAATAACTTGTGCATTATCACATGAAAAATATAAAGGATATTAATATTGTGCTAAATTAATTATCCTTCAGAAAAGAGGGTGAATATGTATGAGAAAAGTAGCCCTATAATGAAATTGATTTTAATTGAATTTATAAAATTGCAGGCATATTAGTATATTGTGCCATGAGAATTGACTAGTTTTTGTTCTCACAATTTTTTTTGCTCATGCAGCCAAGGGCCAAATGAGCAGATAAATTTTAGTGAGCAATGAAGTCAATCGAGTTTTATGCCATGCTTATATTATAAATAAGTGAGCCAAAGAATTCCATATTAAGCCAATTTCAATTCTATTAAATTTAAAAATAAACAGAAAACATGAATTAGTTATTCATAGTAATGTGACATTAAACATGAGTTCGTTTTTCATATGTTTGCATTCATTATTCATATTTATGTTTAATATAATATGATATATTCTGAACACATTATTTATACTATTAAAAACAATTTCAGATGGTCATTTACTGAATCTCATGAATGTTTCTGTGTATTTCCCATGATTTGCTATCTAAAAATGCAAAGGCCTCTTAAAAGCCAAAAGAATATAAGGATATCAAGAAAGCTGGAATATATGAAAACAAAGAAAATCCTGAAGAGTGTCCTCTTGTATGATGGGAACTATACAGTACAAAAATAAGCAACACACCTCATTTATTTCCAAAGCTGTCCAAAGTTACTCACCAAAAGTCTTGATGCATGGAACTGCAAATTACTACTACTCCTACTCTGTATAAGCTAGTTGTGATAATGACAGTGACATTTTAGGGCTGATCACATTTTTATGTTTCATTTTATTATATTAAGAATAGTTAGTTGATAGATACTCACATTTTATGAGTAGAAATCTAAAATGACATTCAGAAAAACATTCATACAGACATTTGATTTCCCTTGGTCCCCCCTTAGGAAATTATTTTTACTAAATACACTCAAAATGATACTTATTTACAAAATATCTACTTTAATCAACATTCAATCTCCCCTGTTGAAAAAAATATTAAAAATTTTTTAATCTATTATTTTTTACTAAAATACACTCAAAACAGGTAGACCAAGGAAGATCAAATGTCTGTATGATAGTAAATATTTTGTAATTGAGTGTTTTTACAAAAAATAATTTCCTGAAGGGGGAACAAGGGAAATCAAATGTCTGTATGATAGTAAATATTTTGTAATTGAGTGTTTTTACAAAAAATAATTTCCCGAAGGGGGAACAAGGGAAATCAAATGTCTGTATGAATGTCTTTTTAGAGTTCTACTCATTCAATCTTTATTTATTTTAAAAAAATTGAGTTTAGATAATGTAGGGGAGGTGGGTGAGTCTATAGTTTGGTGGGCAAGTAGAGTTAGAAATCCAATAGTCTGAAAGGCTAGTTGCTTTGAAATCTTATTTGCATTCCTGATATTTGAGGTAACTGACCACAAAAATCCAAGCAGCATTGACAGATACTTTTGAAAAAGAAGAGATGAAGACCATGAATTGATATCATTAGCAGCACAGCAAGGAGCATCTTTGCTAATAAGTATCATGAAAGCAGGGTGGCTGTGGATACTCAAATTTCATCAATATACTCGATTTTTTCAGCCATACTTGAATATACTCGAATTTTATTGCATATACTTGAATTTTTTTGTTATGGTAAATTTTGTAAATTGGTCTTTGTTTTTTCTGTTGTGAGTGTAAAAATTTTCACTGCATGGCAATTTTCATGTTACATAATAATATCTTATTCATAACTGCTGTATACATATTATATTTTTTGAACTGTAACCCTTATTTAGTTATCATAAAGTAGATTGATATTGTGTGATAGCATAGCCTCTGATCTGCCTCTGATGAAGCAGGCCATCCCTTATGTTTTGGAGAGTAGGAGTCCAAAGAAGAAGGTAGGTGGTAAGCAGATCACTATGGTCACAGGGATATATGCGACCCTGGCATTGCTAAGCTGCCATTTAATCGGTTGGTGCTAAGCAGATCACTATGGTCTCAGGGATATAGGCGACCCTGGCATGGTGTGAGCTGCCATTTAATTGGTAGGTGCTAAGCAGATCACTATGGTCTCAGGGATATAGGCGACCCTGGCATTGCTAAGCTGCCATTTAATCAGTAAGTGCATTTATATATTGAATATAATGACAAAATTGGATAAAACATATAAAACATAAAACTTTTATACCTATACAAATAATATAAATTTCTTACTTGATTTTGTTACTTAGAACATTCCATTTTATATGTATATTGTAAGTACACCTCTCTAGTACATATCTATCATACTCGATTTTGTTAACTTACAACATTTATGACATGTATTGTACACGTCTGTCCATACTCGATTTTTTAAAAATATATATTCAAAATATACTCGAATATACTCGATTTTTTTAATGAAATTGACACAGCCACCCTGTAAAAGATTCCAAAAAAATTGCATGTGCTTGTCATGATGGAAAAATTCGAGTTGGGCTGATGCTACTGCTCCAGTGGTTTTTAATATCAATTTCAAAGGAACATTCATTAACACAGTAATCAATGTAAACAAGCTGTAGATATTGTGTCAGTTATATATTTAATAAATATTGTTAGTTTTACTATAGTTATGGAAATGTTTAAGAAATACTTTTGCTATATATACAATTTCCTTATATTCTTATTGATTGATTTTGTAATAAATTTTTTCGAATTAACCCATTATATGCCTGGAATTCTCACCATTACCCTTAAATATAGTTTAGTAAAATTTATATTTACATTATATATCAAATTTCCCTAAAAAATGAGTTGTTTGGAAATACACTAGTCAAATATTTTAAAATAAATTGTAACTAGTGTAAGGTTTATTTTGGTGTTTGGTGTTTTTGACTAGTTTTGGAAATTCAGATAATCTTTACAATTGGAACAGAAATTGTAATGTGGAACAAAAGTGTAGTTCAATATTCTGGTGATTGACTTTATGCACAGACAAGTATGCAAGTCAAAATTCAGTAGGTTGTATATTTCAGCCATTTCCTATTTTTTAATGTAAAATTCATTTCATATTGATTGTATTCTGGATATATACCTCTAGGTTACATGGAATGCAGGCTGGCAAGTACAGTATTAGGGGAGTAGCATAAGGATTCATCAGTACTGACCAGTTTCATAAGCATTGTATTTGTCTATATTTTTGGTGTGCAAAGTCTCTAACTATTATAAACTTCTTTGTAGCTGGAAACCACCTGTTACAATGTTTTGAGTGGAGTTTACATAGGAGAATTTTGGTTGAAGTGAGAAGGGTAATTCTTTAAAATAAAATGATTGTTTGATATGCAGGCACAAAGATACTTTATTACTAGTATCAATTGATTTAAAAGTGTTATTATCCCAGACACTGAATATTCTAGTTCCATATTCACAAGTCTGATTTTTAAGGAAATCATTTTAGAAAGCTTTTAATTGTTTTACAGTCAATCTTTAAAAATGTGTTTTTACAATACTTTGAGTATACATTAAAATAATGTACAATTCACAAATTATATATAAGGGTATTATGACAGATAACAGCAAAAGAGCATTATTTATTTGCAAAAAAATTATTTAGAAAAAAATATTTACATATAATTTATGCTTGGAATAGTCTGGGGTAATAGCCTTTTTAATTTTATTGACCTTGAATTTTATTAACCTGGGTTAATAGCTACTTGTTTTCATAAATATTATTGTAACTCAGTTAATTACTGGTCAATAAATATTGTTGGAAATATATATATATTTTAATATAAATGTAAAAAGCAAATTAGTATTTAAATAGTAAAATTAAATTAACATCAATTCTTCAAATTTCATTAAAATTTTGAAAATTATGTTGTTTTTATTGGGCTCACAACCATGTCAGCCTGCATTTTATGTAGCCCTATGAAAATATATCTGGTGTACAATCAGAAATTCTATATAATAAAGAAAAGAAAAAAGTCTCAGTACAGGATGGCGACCATGATATGTTCAATTTAGCTTTTTTCTTATTGAATTATTTAGCAATTTATTTATGAATTTACCCTTTCAACTATTATTCAAAGTATGAATATAGCTACTGTAACATATACAGAAAATAGAATTATATGTTTCACAAGTAGGAATAAAAAAAAACTTATCAATTATCAGTGTCACAAAAATATTGAATATTAGATATCATGAAGGTGTTAGTTTCATTATAATATGTTAAATTTATTTGGGAGGATAAACAATGCAAATCGGGGATAATAATATTAATATATATTATGTATATTAATGTATAAATTTCAATAATTATTAACAAAATTTATTTATATGTTACTATATGGGACGGGTACAAAAAAAAGCTTGGCATGAAAAAGTTAGAATTGTTACTCTGGATTGTATATTATCTGTCTAATAATATATTACAAAGAATTTTGTTATTATTCAATTTTGTTTTTTGATTTTACTATGTTGCTACCAGGTTTATTGCTTGTTGTAGTATTGTAATATAGTTTTAGGTACTTCCACCTTCAGAATTTTTGTATTATGCTTTTTCAGCTCTTGGGTGCCCAATATCTTGTTAAAGTATGATATAGTGAAAAAAAATAATCTGGTTAGAAAAATATTTTTGTAACAATTCTCACATTTTTATCTACTCAATTTTTAATAAAATTTAATACTATTTATTTTTTATGGGCTTGTCAGGATATAGCAGGGTGATCAAGAGTATTAAAATTTCATACATATACTCTGTATCAAAAAAGTTATGAAACTATATTTTATTGTGGTCGAAACTGTCCATTAAAAATTGAATTTCTGTTAAATTTTAGGCAAAATGTTTATTTTTTGATTACTTTGTTACTTTTATACGTTTCTGTTTTATCAATAATAAGTTTTCTTATTAGTATTCTTATTAAAATCAGTAAACCAATATTAAGAGAGTATAGAATCAATAAATAACATTATTCTTTTATGTCTGAGCAAAAATCATATTTAAACACATAGTTATACCCTGGATATAATGTCAGAATCTCAGATATAAAGTACTTTTTGGCCTCTTGAAGGTACGTTATAAGCAGGATTAAATTGTATCTCAAAATTAACTCCATAAGTCTGGGTGTGCTCTGATTCTCTTTACATTAATTTAAAGAGTCCTTAGATCGACCTCTATATATTAAAATGTGGATTTTTAAGGGTTTTGACAATCAAAATTTATCTGATACATACCTTGAACTATTTATTCTAGGAGTGAGCTTCTTACTGAGAAAAGTTGGCAACAATGTTTCTCCAGTTCAAACTATTAATGTGGACGGGGATACTATGAAAATTGAAACAGCCACTCATTTCAAGACTACAAATTTAGAATTCACAATTGACAAGGAGTTTGATGAAACCACTGCTGATGATAGAAAAGTTCAGGTGTGTTTTATGTACCTATATAGATTTTGAATTAATATGTTTGAAAATGATTTTATAGATTCTCAGAACAATTAAAAACTCGAATTTCTTAATTCGTTTTGTAAAATTAGTCGTCAATTTTCTGTATAAAAAATTGTAGTGTAGTATTTTTCATAAATTATGATATTTATTAATGACACAATCTTTAATTAATTAATAGTCAACTATTTAATATTTATAATATTCAAATTGTGTTAAAAGTAAAGAATAATTTATAAAGACTTGTTTTTATTTTTGTTGGTTTTGACTATCTTTTTTATGTAGTCGATAGTGAATCTAGAAGGGGAAAAACTGATTCATGTGCAGAAACTGGATAATGGAACAATAGTGTCTACGATTGAACGATTTTTGGAAGAAGATGGTAAAATGTTTGTTATGGTAAGTTAAGATATATTTTGTATCACAAATATAAATAATAGGTTTATGGTTTCAATATTTGTTAGCTAGCTAGGAGATTGAATTAAACTGAATTAAAATTTTAAATTGTATTTGTATTTCCTCTTTGATTATCTTTCTGAAGTCAGAATCCGTGGTTATATTCAATTCAATAGTTTATGCAAGTTGGAAAACGTGGTTGTCTTTATCTTTGGTGTTAGTAAATTTCAATGATTAATTATGTAAATCTTTGCCGATTTCTGAAAAAAAAATATAGGGGGATGAATGGGTGGGCTTGTTAATATATAGAAAAACTATGAATTAAATTGTACTTTATTATCATAAAGTACAGTTATTTCAAAGCAAAATATCTAGATTTCCATGTATGCCGTTCTATAGGTATAGTCAAGGTTTCTAACGGGTGGATATTTTTAGGAGATAATTGAAAAGTGCTTGAATTTGATAAGAGTCCATGAAAAGTACTGGAATTTTAAAGTGTGCTGGAAAAGTGCCTTAATTTAAGGTTATTAACTACAAAAATATTGCATATAAGTTTTTTTTACTAAATGACCATTTTAAAAATGTTACATGCAACAAAAAAGCTTACTCTATTGCTAACCAAATATAGTGATATGTGGTTTATGGAAGTGTTTTTTATGTTGCCGACAAATAATCAGTACTTAAATTTTTATATAATAAAATGTCCTTAAAAGGTGTTTAAATTAGATATTGGTGGGAACTATGTATTATAAGGTACCTATATTAAATATGTTTAAATATACGGTATTATATAACCCTGCTAGAATCGTTCAAGGGATCATAAAAGATAATTTATATACGAGGTTCGTTATATCAAGGGTATCATTGTATTTGTTTTTAATAGGATTTTTTACAGGAGTACGTTACGATGGGTTATACTGTACTCCAAATAATGTAATCATACTTTTATGCTAACCTAGAATATATACGATAGTAATAAGTACGATAATAACTTATTGTTACACTTGTTCATTATATTTCAATTATCTTATTTATTTAAGGTTCTGAAAACAAAGGATTCCAAACAGCAGGAAGTCGTTTGTACCCGTAAATACGCCAAAATGGATTAGGCATTTTACTCCATCTAATTCCAAAGCGTCGAATAATTGAACATTTATTTTATTGAAATAAAATCTAATGGTTTAAATTATAACAATTAGTGACTAAGTAATTGCATTTTGTTCTTTTGGAGCACCTTTAAAAAAATTATTGACACCTCCTTTTTTGTCTTCCAAAAACTATTATGTTGCTATTAATTGATGTGATACTATATTCTTCAGCTGATTTTTGTTGCATTTTTCGCATTTAAACCGTGTTTGATTCACTTTCTTATACGCCATGACAATCTAATTTTTTAATGTTGTTTAGATTCTGTTTGCATTTAATATCAATAAATTCTTTTTTTAAATGTTTTGTGTTCTTAGTGTACGTATGATTAAGTTCGCAGTAAAATTTGTGTTTTAGTTTTAAATCAGAATGAGTCTAAGAGGTAGACAACAATATTTTTTTTACTTTTGTGTGTTGTTAATATATTATATTATAATATACCATGTATAATAGTCAATTTGGAGTAATTCGCTATTTTCAGGTACTCTAGTTCTTTTCGAATTAATAATTTTTAGTATTACTAATATGGATTTCGGTATTATGTATGTGTGAGTACACAGTTAAAATATCTTCGATTGGTATACCTACATATAATAATAATAATAAAATTGCTTTATTTTCTGTAAAATGTGACATTTTAAATAGGAAGGTTACAGAAACAGTTTGAAGACTACATATACTATTCATCTTCAAGTAGGAATGGAACTGTATAAAAGGTACAGATAATAATATATTATGTAAGAATAGACATAAACTATTAATCTTCAGGTAGGAATGGTACTGTATAATGGGTAATGATAATAAAAATAGGTAAGTATAAACAAGATTAT
>JAUZNC010015471.1:0-27816 GCA_034780395.1 Vannuccia rotundouncinata | reverse complement strand
ATCAATAAGCATTATGTGAGAACGATTGAAATAACGATATTGTAGACAAGAGGGGGCAAGAGGGAGGAAAAATATCATGAAGTATAGTTAATGATGTTACTTTTGAATTAATAGATGCATATCGTTTTGTTCATCTAAATGTTTTCTTCGTGTTACATGAAAAATTACATTGAAAAGTCATGCTAACCATTTTCTAAAAAATTATTTCTATTATTAATAAAGCCTATTTTAGGCATATTTTAGCTTAGGAACCAATATTCAATTGTTTCTAGAAAATAATTGGTTTGATTTATCGGTATTATTTTGCTTGAAATATGTTTAAAACGATTAGATGAACAAAATGATATACATCAATTTATTCAAAAGTGTGAATAACATCTTTATTTTCTTTAAAATATGCATTTTCATGAAAATTGGGTGAAAACCATAGAAATTTCTACTATATTCTTTAAAATGGAAAATCACTAAAATGCTCATAAAAAATAATGTGCCTTATTTCTGTAACTTAAGACTTACATATTTGATCATCCCATGGATCATACTATTTTATAAAAGTATCAAACCTTTTGCAAAAATCTTTTGATTAGAACCCTCTGGGATCCCGGACTATATTTTTAATTTACAATTTGTGAAATAGACATGAATCAAAGATACTAAACCAAGATGCATCGTCACTCGTATACATTATTTAATTCAAATTTAATTCAATAAATTTGGTTGAGAAGATATCGTAGCAGTCAGTTAGATAATTTAAAAATCACATTATTATTATATTAAAGATAACCTTGCACCCAATGCTGAATTCAAACTAAATTTGAGCTCAAAGTTAAAATTGCCAATATCTACATCCCACCAATAAGGAATGTAAGGGAAGATGCAAGAAAACAACATTTTAAAGCTAACAGCCTGCCATGGAGCTCAGCAAATATGATCGCTGGAGACATGAATGCCCACAGTGATGAATGGGACCCAGTAGAGAAGAAAAACCGTATCGTGAAAAACATAGCAGACCATATCGAGATAAACGAATTTATAATCCTTAACGACGGTTTAGCCACCTTTCTATCTAGAGCACATGGAACTACAACAACTCCCGACATCACAACAGTAAGCAAAAGATGGAATAACAAACACTCATGAACAGTCCGAGAAGACCTCGGCTCAGAACACAAACCACTTCTCACAAAAATCTTTCTAGACAACCACGAATCTACATACACGAAGAAGCTAAGACAAAGATTCAACTTTTAAAAGGCAAACTGGGATAAATACACAGAAGAAACAGAAACGGAACTTGCCAAAATTAAAATAAGTCCAACAACAAATATCAACTAAGCAAGCAAAAGTATAAACTGCATAATCCAAAAAGTAGCCAAAGCCAACATACCAAAAACAGGCAAACCAAAAGGGAAAATATATTGGAATGAAAAATAAGAAAATGCAGTAAAAACAAGAAAAGAAGCATCAACAGAAGCAGAAGCGAACCCAGACATCGCAGACAAGAAGACAAAATGGAATGAAGCAACGAAAAAATGCAAAGAAACCATCCTATAGAAGAAAGCAAACTCCTGGAAAGAAGCTTTAGGAAAGTTTGATCTGAGAACATAGCCAAAAAAAGTGTGGAACATTATTAAAGTCATAGACGGTAAGAGAAGATGTAACAAAACTCCAGCTATAAAAGATAACAACTATAATGATATGATCAAAACAAAACCTGCAGAAGCATACCGGAAAGTAAACACACTACAGGGAAGCACAAGCTCTGAATAAGAAAATAAAAAGAAATTTCTTGAAGAATTTCAAAAGACAATGCGGAAATTGCAATGGACAGAGAAACCACGATTGTTTAAAATTCTGTGGAAGAGAACTTGAAGATGCATTAAACAATATGGACAACAACAAATCACCCGGAGAAAACGAAATCACCAACGAGCTTCTGAAAAATCTAGGAAAAATGGACTAGCAACAATTCTTAACCTAATGAATGCATCATGGACGCAAGGAAGAATTCCAGACTCATGGAGAGAAGCCATTATAATCCCAATTCTCAAGCAAAATAAATCGGAATCAGACCCCGACAGCTATAGACCAATCAGCCTGACGAGCTGCATGTGGAAACTAATGGAACGGCTAGGGCTTTGAAGACTCAACGGCCAGAAAAACATCATGAACACAAATCAAGCAGGCTTTGAAAAACACAGATCAACTGAAGACCAACTCATCAGAATCCAGCAAGAAATCATGGACGGATTCAATACCAAAAAAGACCTAAAAAGCCTAAGAACACTCATGGTTCTTATTGACTTCAGCAGAGCATTTGGTACTATCTGGAGATTTTGCCTAATCCACAAACTTACATAATATAAAATGCCAAGATGCATGACGAAGTTGATTAAAGACTTCCTTACAGACAGAAATGCTAAAGTTGAAATGGAAGGAACTCAAAGCAAATTCATCAAGATCAAAGAAGGAGTACTGCAGGGAGGAGTTATTTCGCCTAAACTTTTCACCTTATTTATAAACGACATAACCGCCAATCTAGACACAGAAGTAAAAGCAAGTCTTTTCGCAGATGATCTTGCCATATGGGTTCAAGGAGCAACACCGAAAGAATGCGAATCTAAAATGCAGAAAGCCCCTCAAATCTATAGAAGACTGGACAAAGAAATATGCAATAAAAATGAACGCAAACAAATGTGAATATCTCCCATTCACAACATGGTCGAAAGAAGCCAAATTAAAATAGACAATAAAACATCCAACGAAACAACAACCCAAAATTCCTAGAAGTTAAATTTGATTGGAGCATGATATATGGGAGATGAAGGATAGGCTCAGAGTTATCAATGCAATCTCACATAAGAAATAGGGATGCAAGAACAAAGACCTTAGAACGCTATATATTGGGTATATCACATCTATCTCTGACTACGCAGCAGCATGTTGGCCATCAGTAACAAGCGACACAAACCTAGAAAAAATAGAAAGGGTCCAAAACCAAGCTGCAAAAAAATAACAGGATGCTACAGAAGCACACCCATCGAAAGTCTACTACTAGAAGCCAACCTAGAACAAATAAAAGTACAACGAAATTTCCTATCAGCAAGCGCCTACCAGAAATTTATCCGAAATGAGAAAAGCCCAAATATGGAACTAGCAAAAAAAAAAAAATACCGACAGAAGGAGGAAGAAAGAAGGAAGACATTGGAGAATAAAAGCTAAAAAGATCAGCGAAGAAGTTAAAATCAAAAAATTCCTGTAGAACTACTTATCCATCACTCATCGACACCACCATGGTATCAAGAAAACCCAATTACCATGCAGACCCAGTTGATCGAACCCTGTAACAAAAAAAAACCAGCCAAAGACTTTTCGACATCACATAAAAGACCTTACAACTTCTTGACCTGGAAAACGCAAATGGAGTTGTCTGGACAGATGGATCAGTGGGAGAGCAACAGAAAAAAGGAGGAAGTGGAGCCCTTTTAGAAATAAACGTAGGCAAGATGAACAACATAGAACCAACAGAGCAAATTAGTCTGAAAGAACCGTTAGGAGAATGGTGCTCAAGCTTCATAACAGAAATTACAGCAATCAGAATGGCGACAGATCTATTCACAAAATAGGACACCCATAACTGGGTTAGAATCGTCCTCTTAACTGACAGCAAAAGCAGCATACAACAACTTCAAAGAGGCCCACAAAACCAAAACGACCATTCAGGTGAACAAATATGGAAGAATATCACTCAAATTCAATCTACAAATCAGAAATGTACAATTCATATCCAATGGGTGCCGAGCCATGTGGGAACACTTGGCAACGAAAGAGCGGATACGCTAGCCAAAGAAGCTACAAACCTAATCCAGAACAAAGTAAAACTAAAAATCAGCGTTGCAGAACACCTAATAAACAGTCACACCAAAAAGAAATGGAGGGAAACCTGTGACCACCCGATCCACAAGAGATGGCAAAAATCCAGTAAAAAGGAAGAACTGGGCACTCTTTAATTACAAGGAGCCATAGATATAGGATAGGGAAAGAGACTAGTCGTACTGCATCGAGTGTAAAGCCGACCTGGAAGATTTAATACTTTTATTTGAAAATATAATTAATACAAAAGCATTTTTTTTGAAAATTAACTTTATTAAAACATAAAATAATAATTCTTCATCTTAAAATATTCATTCATCTCGTATTCATTAAATTCTTTTATGAAAGCAATAATACACCAGTGGTCCATGATTATATGAAAGCCTTTTTCCGAATCGCCTCTATCCCCCGTGGCATTTTTCATTGAACAATTTGAGAATAAAAAGCTTTCGCGACTTTTCTTAAAATTAAGTTTTACTACTTTTAGCGCCAAATTCACTTTTATCGACCCATGTGGACGATCATGAGAGCGGTTCCATCCACATGACCCTAAATTTTCATTTTTAGAAATTTTGCAAAAATGGTAAATGTAAATTACTGAATAGATTAAATTACAAACAGATAAAATAATGGTATACAGGAATCCACAAAGAAGAAAAAAAATTAATTTCTAAATAACAAAAAATATTTTTGAAGTTTGTTATAAAAATAAATTATAAATTTGAACTGCCTCAAAAAAATTACTTCGACTTTTACAATTATTGATTATTTTCTCAGCAATCATATATGAATTAAGAAGTATTCATTATTTTTACACAGCGCTTTGGGGTTAAATCGGTAACAGCAAAGAAAATTAAAAAACTAAAATATTCACAACTTTTTTATTTTAGGGATATTTCTCGAAAAAATCTAAATAACTAATCGCACAAAATATGTAGTAAAGTCACAAAGCATGGCTGAAAAATAGTGTAAGTGTAAGTGGCTGGGTAATGAAAATACAGACTTTTAAAATGCATTAAATTAAATTATAAAAATTAAATGGCTACATTTGCTTTTTATGACATATTCTGACAATAGTTATTATCTTTAGTCAAACAAATAAATAAAAATACTTAGAAATGTGCACTTCATGACTATATGTAAGATGTACATAGCGGTCACACGACAGAACGACTTTCTGACCAATAATTACTTCCTTAGATTTATTCTAATCTATAATTCAACAGAAACACATTGAACTATACAAATTGAATACAACACTCGAGGTATTTGATACAATTGAATGCATTGTACTGCATATGCTGCTTCTTAATTTCTACGTTTGGATATTAAAAACCAGATAGACTAAACTTTGTTGTGATTTTGTTAAGCTGTGTTACCTAGCTAAATTGAAACACACATATATTTATATGTTTATTTGAATAAAGTTATAATCAAAGATAATTATTTATTGTCAGGATGCATCATCGCAGAAAAGATTTGTGTAATCGAGATCGAATGATTGAGAGGTTAATTTCTTGAGAATACTGCCATACCCTCCATATTTTAAACCTTCTGTAGATTGGCTCTAGTTTCATCTAATGCTCATTGTTGGCCGACGAATACCGTCCTCGTCGGATGGATTACGTTCTATTATAAGTAGCGGAATTCGTCGAATTGATTGGGTTATTTTGAAAAGACACAATTCGTTGGCACAGCCCGACGGATAGCGTTATTCAGTAAATATGTGGATAAATGTTTGAATAACGCAATCCGTCGGGCTGTGCCGACAAATTGCGTCACCCAACGATTTGCGTTCTTTATTCAGGAACGCAATTCGTCGGTTGATATGAGATTTGAAAACCTTGGAGGGCATTTCTGTGGTAACTTCACCTTTTCTTGTTTAGAATGCTGTCCTTCGAAAATTGAAAGGCAAACAAACATATCTGAGATGTTTCTCCATTTTGTTTATAAAATTTGTTTAAATGATTACGCATGTTTGAAATAAAATTTTCATAATCGTCATCTCTGTATGGATCTCACAAGGGTGATCAATTGACAGAGGCATCAATAACACTGGACTTAACATGAAGTTCGCCATAACAGAGAATAAAAATTTAATTATGAAAACTAGATTAATTTTCGACATCAATCAGTAATTATATAATGACATGATGTATAGTCCGGCGATACTAGTCATTATAAACAGAAAGTACTTGCATGCCTGTATCCATGTCAAACTATATAAGAATGGGATTTGTGTATTAACCATTCATTTTATTTTGAACATTGCGTTGAATTTTTTATGAGTAGATATTTTTAACGATACTAAATCAAACAAATATTTTCTAAAAATAAAATAATTCCAATAATGTGTAATAATATTTATAAAAAGTTATAAAAAGTATACAATAAAATATGTAAAATAAATACATATACTATGTGTCCAATTAACCACTAAAACTATAATAATATTAAATTAAACAAAAGGAACCTATTTAATTTTACATATTTTTACATAATTTTACATATGTTTTGACAATATATATTTGTCATAGTTTATATTAACTATGAAATAAAATTTTATTATGAAATGAAGATTGCTACTAAGTATTTTGTAAGTAGAATATATTTGTATAAATGTTTATTAATGAATAAATTACAAAATGTGAATACCAGAACACTCAACTACGCTTTCAGTGTTAATTTAGCCAAAAGTCAAATTATTTTTCCACAATAAAAAGATTTAGACAATTATAAAAACTTTCATTGGGAGCTTTTTAACCTTCATATAAATTATAATTATTTTATTATATATATGTATTATTGTATTATATTGTATTACACAGTACTTCATATATGTTCATACATCTTGTAGGTAAACATATATTAAATTGTACATATTGTTAAATTGTCAACATGAATAAATTTAACGTTTTCAAACAGTAAGAAAAATATTAATTACATATATTGTTAATTCCTTGAAAGTGTACAATTGGTGTATATATTTGAAGATTCAAAATTTGCTATAATGAATGTTTTTAAATTGTCTAATTGGGAATGTTTCCTCTATTTAAATATTTATGTATTTATAAATATAATTTAACATATTTATTGATCATATATTTCTTGAAAATGTGAAATCAAAAAATTCAACTGATCAAAATAGAGAACAAGAAACTTGAGTTGTAAATATAAAGATAATGCAAATTTGTTTTGGAAATATATATATTTACTACTACGTAGGTACTCAATTGAATATTACTTTGGGACTGTATTATAGATTTGATGGCATGACGTGCAAATTTTTTACAAATCCGTATTATACTGGTGTATATTTCATTTGAGTATTACATATGGATTTCCATCGATAAAAAATTATGTTTTATTGTAATAATATGGAATTGACTATATTTGATGTACAGGGTGTCCCAAAACATACACACAAATATGAGGAAAATTAGAATTTTGTGAATTATTCTTACTGTGACCCATTGACTTTGTTTTATTTTTCTGACCGTAATTATATCTATCTGTCAGATACCAATTATCAAAGTACCTACTTCACGAACAATCGTATGGGCAGAGATTTATAAATATATTGTGAAAAGATTGGTCCTCACTGGTCCGTCACAAAGAACTCTTGTTTAGACAAGCATCAGGATTATCTCATAACGATTCTGGATGATCTTCTTCTTGCTTTACGAGATATAACTGTGATTTCAGCAGGATGGTTTTCGACCACACTTTGATTTAAATTTTGACAGCTCCTTGATGAGGTGGACCCTTTTATATATAGTCATTAAAGTAACCATTAACAACCATTGAAGGAAAACATAAGCACAAAGCTACGGACCAGCGCGGATATACTATCCAAAATGTGCTAATATTACTGACAAAATGCTGCATTAAAATAGGAAACAAAATAGCGGTAAATTCGAAAAGTTAATGTTAATTATTATATGAATTGTTTTAACCGTTATTATTAATTTATTCTTGCCATTTGTTATATATAATACTCACATATGAATTTGGTTATAATACATAAATAATATAATATTTGGATTTATCCATTTTCCTATTATGCGAATGTTTTGGGACTCCTGCCTGTATATTAATTAATATGTATCCCTTTTATTGAAAAATAATTGTTTGTGTGCGTTTGTAAGTATTTTTTGGTGTCTGATTTAAATTAAGAATGATATTATTTTAATAAATTATTAATTAATAACGAATGTATAAACCTTATAGTTAACGCAAAATTTTGGTGCTTTAGTAAATTTTCGTAAATTACATATTTTAATTCTCACAACTTTTAGAAGTGCATTGTGACACAATATAGTATTAGACGTCAGATCTATTTGTTATTATGTTGTTTATGCCTCCGCATAGTTACGATCTATCTTTTAGTGCAGTTTGGTTATACATATAACTGTTTTTTCAATTACATATTATATATATGAAGGTAGGTGCAGTGTGTAGAAGTTCAACAAATTAACTAGACTTACTTAAGAGTCATTTGCGGACTTGTCGTATAGCACCACAAAATAATTTGCTTTATAACGTCATCATTACTTGATTAATCGCTGTACTTAAACTACCTTTTGGAGCTCAATTTTCTTTTACATAAAACAATATTGTACCAATAGGTTCCACTCCACTGGTATGTCACTTTGGAATTGCTATTGTTCATGCTTGATGTTACAATCCAAACTAGCTAGCAACCTGCTTGTTTATAAGTGTATACTTAGAGACGATTGTGTAAAACATCTGCTGTTTGTATAAAAACAAGAGCATCATCGTTTTTGTTTCATAATTATTTGAATCAAAGAGAGTTTATAATCGTGTATTAGAATACTATTCCCAACAAATCATGTCTGTTCTGTTGAATATCCAATTTGTATTCTTCCTTCTATGTGCAGTATCAATTAGTAAGTCCCTCTTGATTTGGTTATTTTAACATAATTTTATAAATTTAAAACAGTAGAATACACATATTACACCATTATAATATAATTTTAGCACATTACGTTAAGCGTTTTACTGTAATTTAAATCATTAAAAATATTAAGTTACATCTTATCTTTAATTATTTAAATATTGGTATATTGTTTCTAATTTTCCAGGTTTGATAACCGCTGCAGATATCGAATGTTATATTTGTTCTCCTTGCAACGATCCTTTCGACATTGGATCTACTGGAGTATCTACAGGAATTCACTGCAATCATTGCTATGTAAGTTAATTAGATAAATGAATGAAATAATTTTGATGAAGAAAGTAATAAACAATTAAATTATATTATATTTTGATATTTTCTAAATAACTTTAGAAAATTGCTTCAAAAACTTTTTATAAATATATTAATAGGAATTATATCATATTTTTTATATATATAATTTACTCATTTAAAATATTTTTACATTTTTAATAATAAATTATAACTATTTGTCTTATAAAAATAAAATCGAACCCTTCCAGAAAGTTGATACGTACATAGGCGGGAAGATTACCAAAACGAGCCGGAGCTGTCTCGTACAGGATACTTGTCAAACTCTGAATGCTGTAGTCGCTGGAAATGGCAATGACCAAAATTGCTGCAACAATGCTAAATACTGCAACTCGGCAATCAGCCAATTTCAACTCACGAGCAGAACAGCTTTGGCATTGGGCACTCTAACATTGCTCATAATGCGAGGACTACTTTGAGAACAATTATAAAACTTTTTAGGCTTATTTAAATGTAGCTGATGTCGTCTGTGTGTTCATATTTGTATATAAACAGAACATTTATAAATTTTCGTTCAAACAACTGAATATTTATTAATAAAATTAGTAATTTTAAAAGTAACTTTTATTTTCATAAGACCGTTGTCATTATTCATTGATAAGCAGGAATGTAATATGTTTATGCTTTTTAGTTAACGCTTGAAATCATTTATGTAATGTTGCTGTATATACTAAATTGTTCAATCATGTGCATATCATTGTTTGTACACATTATATAGTTTGCATTTATGTATATTTTTCAAAAAAATATTATGTTCAGTCTGTAATTCCTCATATGTAAATATATCTTTATTGAATTTATTGAATTATGAATTTTTTTCAAAATATTTTTCACAGTTAGAAAGATCCTGATTTGTAGATTACATACGGAAAAAGTAATAGCTCAAAAACTATTCTAACTTGACATATTGCAAGTTATAAAATATTAATACATACTTTATCAATTTATAAAATTTTGAAATATTGAATGCGATATTATAATATTATGAATAGATTTACCCTTTAAAATTTTATACTAATAACTTTTTTAAAAGCAAGTTATATATAATAACAATAATTTTTATTCAATAATCAAAGCAAATTAAAATCAAATAAATTATGATAATTATTTTTAAATAAATATTTATAATTGTGTCTGCTGTAATATCTACAAAGGGGTGTTTGTAATGCGATTGATGTTTGATGTTGTTTGTAAGACGATTTCATCCAATTAACTTCAGGAAGAATATATTTAGATCTCATTTTTATTTCATTAATCTGTTATGGTTCATTTTAATCATTTTACAAGATATTGCTGATTTAAAATCACTGATGAAAAAAAATTAAATATTTTTAATTATAGATTTTAAAACTACACAGAAAGAGCTGTTTTATTTTTTGAAAAAATATTCAAATATAGAAAATTTATTTATATTTCAAAATGAAAAAACTTAATTATTATGTTTCATAACTATACAGATTTCTGGGACAGCATACTGTAATCTTTAAAAATCCATTAGTTGCGAAAACCTCGTTATGCGATATCCCAATTATAAAAACAATATACTTTGTAAGTCATTTCTAAGCTACTTATATGTGGTTCTCTTATTAGTAATATTATTATTCTGTTCTGTTCGTCAAAGAAGCTTTTATATGCACTCTCATTGAATACAAATGAATTTTTGAATTAACATTTTACTGATCGTCAGTTCGGAAATTTTTTGTTTCAAGTTCACCAGATTTAAAATCTTTTAAACAGTTAGTCATCATAAAACCTGGTATCATGGCCGAGTAAATCAAAAATTTAGATTATCTAGAGCAAGCTGTGAGCAATGAGATTTGATGCTAAAGTTAACAATGAACATTAAGAAAGAATAAATAATTATTAAGACCTTCAGGAGGTTTCAGTAATGTATTGAAAGGAATGTAATGTAAGGAAACCCTTTCAAATAATAACTAATAAGTATTTAATATGTACATATTCACTTTTATAATTAAATCATACTAATATGCAAATTTAGTTCATGTTATGCATTTATTTATTTATATAAATTTAGATTTTTACGGAGAACAAAAACTTTTAGTAACTTATAACGCATAAATAGGTACTATATAAGAAAATTATGAAAAGCATTTCAAGGCTTACATGATAAATGGATACATTATTCTTTAGACTATAAATTATATAATGACAAGAAAAGGTCGAGTCAAAAAGGATCCAATCTTTCGTTAATGAGTCTTTTGTCAGATTTAATAAGATAAATAAATACGATCAATTGATAGAAGGAGTGCTCTTTATAAAGGATAATAGGATCATAAACTTTCGTATAAAAAGTAATCAAAGTAATTTATTTTTAAACGTATGAGAAAGAAAATATAAAACAAATACTAATGAAATAGCGGACAATTATATGCCATTTACAAGCCTGTACTTATCTCTATTATTAGTTTTTTAAACATATTATTTAAAAATAAAACAAATTGGTACACACTAAAGAAACGTATTTCTTAATGCGCAAAAAGAACATTCGTTTTGTTTAGATGGCTGGTTGGTGCGTTGATGCACGTTAATATAAAAATCTGAATTTTAAAATACTGTCGGTATTAAATTGTTAATGTAGTTTTAAAATTTAATTTAGTTAAAAGTTAGATATGTTAGTTAATTAGATAATTAATCTATAATTAAATTTACAGGATTTTTTATTGTTTTTAGTCAAAAACGTCAACACAGTTTTGATAATCAAAAGAAAACGAAATAATTGCATCATATTATATTATTAATGTATATATTAGCAAACTTATAACCAAATGAATACATTATTTTAACTATTATAGTCCAATTATTAATAGAAAAATAAAATAAAATAATTTTTTGAAAGTAATAACACGTCAAATTGTGGTTTGTGTAAATATATCCGGTATAAATAAAACATATGGCATGCTAATGAATGTTCATTATTTAATTATAAATATTCAAATGAATTAAATATCGTTTCTGTAAACACGTATTCCTTTCCCCCATTCGCATATAAACGTTCTTTTATTCATACATTTACATTTAGTTGTTTTATAATTACAATTTAATATCTAATAATATCACTAAACCAATTTAATAAATTAACATAGACCCACAAATTATTGTGTAAAACAATAAAATGAAATATTTAAACGTACAATAATATATGTTTACAGATGATATACATGTAACCTCCCATATCCAACATATTAGGACCATAAATGTATGTTTCTCTGAAAATAAATTTCAACAAAATTAAACATATTTTAACAAATATTTTTAAACTACAAAATTTAAAAGAAAATACTAACTCTCAATTTATATACACACAGTTTAATCTACCACAACGGCCCAAATTATACTGTCCTTCCATCTTCACTAGTGGCATCACTTTTGCTTAGGTGAACACCAAACATAACTTTTGTTTCCCGGCGAAATTTAGACATTCGCATAACATAAACAATCCAGTTGGTAGATTCTTGAATAAAGAAAAGATGCCAACCAATGTCGCTGATATTATATGCAAAACGCACCTTGCTGGACCCACTTCCAATATTCTGGAAAATGAATGCGCACATGTAGGCCACTGACTGGGGCACAGAACCAACCACAAAAAACAATGACAAAATCAGCAGCAAACGGCAAGCAGCCATTTCTTTTTTGCTGTTACAGGCTGAAGCTCGAAGCTGATTTCTCAAAGCTTCGGCTTTTTTGAGACGCCACATAAGACCCAAATTGACGGCAATTATTGCGAGAGTTTGAATAAACCCACAATTAGATAGCAGAACATGGTAGAGTTGCAGGAAATGTTCGCTATCATCCAGCCAACAGATGATTTTGTTAGTTGAGGGTGAGACGAAGTGATCAGTGAAAATTCCAAAGGGCAACATGAGTATAACACTGGTCACAGTTGTTGCTGCTACATTTATCCAGGCCCTTTTATTTCGAACCCGGGAAAATTTTAACGGAAAATAGATCGATAGAAAACGATCAACGACCGTCAACAGAAAGAGGTTACATGCCAGACAGGATGTGAAGGAATAGGCATATCGATGGATTTTACAGACAAGTGAGCTCACATTGAACGTGAAGAAGTATATTTGACCCTGTGAAGCGTAGGGTAGGCCCTTCGCCGGGAACACCCACAACCAACCAAACGCTATGAGGTTCAGAGTATCGGCAATGGCGAGACTGGCGAGATATATAGTCTGCCGAGATTTTTCATGCATTCGGATTAAAAAGACATAAACGATCAAGCTGTTTGTTATGATCCCGAATGTTGAGACGAAAGGAAAAATATACACAGAGAGGATGCCAAGTATGTGACTAAGCACGCAATATTCGAGGTGGTCTCCGTCTGGGTTGGTGCAATCTCGCAGGAGATCCCAAGGAGAATCTATGTAGCTCCAATTAGCCTCGTTTTCATTCATTCTTCAGTCAATTCTCAAACTGTAAATATAATTAATGCAGTTAAATTTAATATATTGTAACTTTAAATTAGAAAATTTTAATTATATATATAGACCGGCCCTTCGTATTTATTTTTTATAATAATTCATAAAATATTAAACCGATAGGTAAGTTAGATATTTTATGAATTTGTTTATTGGTGTTATCTATTGATTATAGTAAAGAATATGTGTAGTTACTTAAAAGCGACATACAATTTGAAATATAAAAAATATTTTATGTTTCGAAAACAGAATTCAAACAAAATTTATTGAAACAAATTACATGTTCAAACCATTTGTGGATGTTCACTGCATACTAACTAGAATACAAAATGCCTCTGTGTGAGTAACTTATATATTTGAGTTATAGAATATTTGAAACATTGTTGTTTAACAACTTGTTAATTATTAACTAATTAGTTGCTTTGTTGGGTAAGTACTTATACATTTATATATTATACATATAGGTACCTACTGATTACAATTGATATAAATAATAACATATATATATTAATAATTCACCTTTTAAAAATAATCCTCTTTCTTTTATATTTGTTAAGAATTTGTTATATATATTTGTTATATATTTGTTATATATATTTGTTAAGAATTTTTTTTAATCTAATTAGAAGCTTATTTAACCTAAATTTCATTGCTATTCACTGCTAAAACTGTATAGAAGTATCCATATTTAAAATATTATTATTATTTTATAGCTACATAGCGATATAAATTTGCAAAAAAAGTGAATAATGGATAATTATGATATTTTGTCAAAATTTAGGCACCACTAAATTATAGTTCAAATTATTGTATAACAAAACATTTTTGCCAAAATAACGGCTATAATCCATTCGCCATGGTAACGGTAAAATTATTTTTAATATTCATTGTAAAATACAGAAAAGACATATCTTAAACAGCAGGATTCGCAAATATTTGATAAAAATAGAACTATAATTGATATTGAAACAAAAAAGTTAACGTTTCACTTTCAGAGGAAATGAGCTCAATGTTGATATTATATTCTTTACATTTAAAACTGATTATAGAATTATAAGTAGCAAAATTCAAGCGATTATAAGTAGCCACTTATAAAAGGTATTTATAAGGTAGAGTGTGCGAATTTAACAGCACAACGAATATATTTTTATGGTATATTTAAGAATTTTAGGAAAGAACTAAATTAATAACTTTGAATATGATATTATTGTTTTTTATTTGACTATAAAACTATTTCTATATATAATGGAAAAGTTTATACTGTTAATTATTCAATTTTAACAAATATTTTTTAATGATTTTGGTTTTATATTTTAATAAAAAATATCAAAATTATTAATTTATAGATGGCAAGTAGATATTACACAATTTTAATTGTTTTTTTTGTATTTATTGTTCAATTTATGAAAAACATAATTTTTTAATAGACAATTCACATTTAATTTAAATAACTATTATATAAAATTTCATATTATTGGTACAAATATTTGTAAAAACTTACCTTTAGATAGTTTTTGTTATAAAAGTTTCGCTAACAATTCTCTTTTTCGGAGTATCATAACTATTTATAATATTTTACTTTTCAACTTTAGAAGCCAATCATTTTCAGAATTATTTGTTTATATTGAACAATTTTTTGTTTAAAATCACCGATAATATTATATTTTAACTGGAGAAGAACTATCATACAGTTTGGTCTATTTGACCAATCAAATATTTTTATAAACAAAATAATTTAAATTGTTAATTTGAATGAAAATTTTTTCAAAAAAGTGTTTTTTATTTAATTGCATATATTCATGTTTATATTAAAGAATTATTTAACAAATGTCAGGGACTATACTATAAAATATTTCCTGACAAATGTTTTACAAAAATTAATTAAATTTTAATAATAATAATGAGCTTTATTAACAAATTGACAGACGCAAACAATTTACAGAGGATAATGATTAAGATAATAATTTTATGCAGATTATGATGAAATGGAAATTAAAATTAAAATTAAAATAGTAATAATCGTAATAATAGATATGGTGTGCACTTATATGAGCTATTTTCATGAAAGGAATTAGTGGATATCGTGGAGTATACGGGTTAAAAAGTTGTTTTGTTTTCTGCTGGGATCAGTATATTGTGCTGTTCTTTGTGGCGTCGAGGTTTCCTCCTTTGAAGGTTTTCTGGGGAGAGGAATTTGTGGAGGACATGATTACGTTTTTCATCGATTTTATGGAAGAGTTTGTTGTCTGCTTGGGAGATATTGGCATAAAAATTATAGTTGTTATTGCAGTATCCATACTTTATACTTCTTTTAATACAAGAACTTATCCTGTTCCGGTCTTCTTTGTTTGACTGGCAAAAAAGACGGGAACCAAAGAAGACCAAAGACCACCCCACCATGCTGGACTGGCGTAGGTCAGACGACTTATGAACATGGCGTTGTAAACTTGTTGTAGGGATTTTCCTTGGAGGCCTCTGCTTTTAAGGATCTTCATGGCGTAAATACTGGAAGCGGTTTTGGTGAGTTGGTTTTACATAAAAATAAAAATAAATATTGATTATTAGATTAATAAAAATGGTAAACATTTAAGTTATGTACATTGCATTAGAGCAAGTTTTTCATTTCATAATTGAGAGAAATCATGTTTTATTATTAAAGACTATATACTCAAAATTTCTATTCAAAACATAATTGTTTGTTTTTTAAGTTAACGATTTAGCTAATTAGTTAATTTATAGATATCCATAATAAATTATTCAACTGTTACCTAATTTATATAATTTGTATGAACAAATTACATAAATTAAATTCTTTACAAAAATTATTGTTATCATATTATCAACTAGTTATAAATTTTTAATTTTAAATATATAAATAAATTTGTTTTTTATATCAGGAATTAGTTTTGCAATATATTTTATAAACAAAATATGGTATTCAAATTAACAAAACATTTGTATTGCAATATACATTAATAAAATACACATTAATCTACAAAATACGCAATTAATTATAGATCACCCTCTAAAATAAAATTTGGCACTTATAAGACATCAATATATTTATTTATTTAATTATACTCTTATATCATGAGATAATTTTATTTCTTTCGCGAAAATTACGGGAATTGCAGAAGACAACGACCTTACCTTATCCTCACTTTTACAAAACATCGAAGCAGTTACGGACGACTCTAAATTTAACTCCTATGAGTCAACACAATCTCAACGATATGGAACTACGGATCATCTCTTTCGGAATAATGAGATCCATCTTGAAATATGCATCCCCCTCTACTCTAATCTTACACTCCATCTTCCGCCCTTATACCATCTGTCGGTTTAAGATTACCGACCCATCCTAGAAGTGTATCAGCTTCCCATCTCTGAACTCTTCCGTCTCCAAGCTGACGATAAACTGAACCTTAAAATCTTACCGATTAGAGACCTTAATTATAGTATTTAATAATACTGGAAAGGATACAATTTTGTAATTCAGTCTCAATCGAAAAAAAATTACAATTAACAATTTTCCTAACAAATATAATTTTGATCTATTGAATGTAGTATTCAAACAAGGATATTAAAGTTGTAGTTCATTTGCTCAGCTTAATACAAACTTCTAATAAGAGCCGATTCACCTTTATTATCAATAAAATTAGTAGTTCCCATATAATTCTGGAATATATTTTAGAATTGGAAATTTTAATAGCGCTATCTTGAATATACTATAAAAGAAATATTTTGTTTGACAGGATTTTGGGTACGTAGTCAAAAAATCAAAATTTGAAGTTGACATGCGAACAATCATCCTATAATGTGCAAGCTCCATCATTTGTTAATTTTTATACAAGGTAATCCTTTTTATTAATGACCTTAGACTGAATTGTATTCTAACGGGGAAAAGCACAAACGTGAAGTGTCATCTACTAAATAGATATTGATAATATACCCATGTATTGAGACAACTCTTATTATCCACGGTCTACGTATTTGTTCCCATGTTTACACTAATCAATGTGCATCAACAGATGTGCTTCATTATTCACAAGGTTATCAACAATATCTGTTGGATTCTCACAAGTCATCTGATAATTTGAAACTAGGAAACTTTTGTTTTTATTTATTTTATTAAATATTGTAACAAAACAATTGTTCTCAAATTAATAAAGGGGATTATTTAATTTTCCAAAATAAATATGTTAAAATGTAAATATAGACGAAAGCAAAATCACATTGTATGTAAAAAGCTGTCTATACTAAATAATAATCAGTACTATACAAATATTTGCTCTATAAATTATTTTAAATATTTTATCCTGTATTTATATAATTTGTCAGATTGTTATGCTTTGGTCAATATTTAAATAATGATAACCTATATATTTTTTTGATAATGTTGTCAGCTTCGATATTAAAAGCTAATTTCTTAAAGAATACAAAAAGACAAACAATTACGATTAGACGAAATACAATAGTAATCAATGCGTTTATATATCAATATATTAAGTAAACTATAATACAGTATATCTACATAATAGAATAATCTGAATAATCATAAAAAAATATCAAATGTACAAAAATACGTAAGAGACTCTATAAAATGGATAACTATGCATTGATTTATGGGCTGTACATATGATGAAAGAACACCGAAACAGAAGTCTCATTAAAAATCAATAGTGGGTGGAGGAGTCCATTTCAAACATTCCGAGTGGATTTCTTTGTCTGGATCCACTGTTCTCTTTGAATACTGAGCTAGATATCGATCGATGACATTCTATAGGGAGAAAGTTTTATCGATTGATTAACAAATGTTTAATGATTATCGATTTCTTCAAATTTGAGAATTATACCTTCTTTCTGATAACGTAGTACTCCGTTCGGATGTATTTGATCATGCCCATAGAGAGGAGAGTAGTCACAATATCTGTGATGTGAAGGTTGACAGCTTGGCTCATAGCTGAAATTCAAATAGATCAGATCAAATAACAATGAATTCAAAAAACTCAAATTGTTAAAACGGATGAAGAATAAAAGGAATCCTACTTCGAATACTGATTTCCCGACCCTCGTAATCTGCCAGATATTTGACAATCACCTCTCGCCAATAATTGCGATAGGTAATCAGTCCCAGGTCAGAAAGAGGTCGTTCTGGGGAGCCAATGCGACCTTCAATGCGGCTTAGTTCGTAACCTGATTGGGAGCAATGTATACAGTAACAGAGCAATTAATGTTTCCATTTACTGTACGAATTGTTTAAAAGCGCAAAAATGTAAAGCCTATTCCAAGACTCAATGAGAAATTCCAGCACTTTCCTAGGCAGCAAAAACTTGATGATGTTAGGATAAAGGCGGTATATTTATTTTAAATACTACATTAAAGCAACAAAGACAAAATGTAAATCTTCAATGATCATTATAAGTGATGTAAAATAGAAGGAATGTTAAACATAAAATAATAAATGTGTTCATATAGTTCTGGACCGTCAAACTGATTATCTAACTTATTCCAAACACAACTAAAATTGGAAGAATAACAAACATTATAAATTCCAAGACTTTTCAAAAACGTTTAAAAAATTTTCATAAATGTAGAGACTTTTCCATATATGCTGGAAATTATTTTTTGCAATACAAGACATTTCCTATGTTTCCAAGACGCGTAAGCTGTCCTAAAGTAACGTTCGTCCCAATAAATGCATAAATAGTGCTGCACACTTCGCGAACAATTAGCAACAACTCTATTGAAAATATTAATTGCATGACGTAAAACTTCCAACTAGCAATTATTTAATGTTTTGAAGAGAAATATCTCAATTTGAAAACGGTTGAATTATGCAACTTACTGAAGTCAATGATCATTTTCCCGAAGCCTTGTCGCATGAACTGTGGTAAGGTGAGGATACAAGACACATTAAAGTACATCGATGGATTTATTCCAGTCAACTTCTGGTCGTCCATTTTTTGCTGAAATGAAAAAAAATTGTAATTATAAAAATTGCGTGTGTACAAATTAATTGATTAGTTTTGATAGAAAGATTCATTACCTTCATTTCTTAAACCATTTGCAATTTTGAAAATTATTTTTGACACAATAATAAATTATAATCCGTAGTTTAGATAACCTGGATCTCAACATAGAAACAATCATTAATTAACTGATTAATCATGACCTTTTCAGAATCGAATGGTAGGCCTGGTCTACAATTATTATTACTTCAATCACTGACTGGTTTGATTAAAATCACACAAATAGTCAATAAATTAAGAATAGTAAATTAAAAAAACGATAAACGGTAAATGCAATAATGGATAGAAATTTATTGAAAAGATTGAATCGATTATTTCATAATAATAAACCACTAAAAAATATGTGAAGACTGTAGGTTATCAGTATGCTACCTTGGAGAAGTAGCCAATCAGTTGGAAGCCCTCGGCGCTGGCTTGAGCGAGAACGTAGAAGTGGAAGGGGGCCACCTGGTCCGCCTCGTGCACAGTTTTGTGTTTCAAGAAGAGTTTTGCTAAGAGGCATAACTTCTGGCAGTATTCCTACAAGTAAGTAGTTCACATGGAAGTAGTAATGCAGCAAATATAACAAAAAAGTAATTAGACAATACAGATAAACTACACGGATAATTCTGAGAGTATGGATAAAGTGTAAGAAATTTTGCAGTTAGTTAATAATTATTAATAGAGTATTTTTTAGTTAATAGTAACTTTAGTAGACATGTGAAGGACAAAGTGGAGTTTAAAAAGAATTTTAAGTCAACTGTATTCACGGAAATCATTTTCATTCGTTGTTTTAAATATTTTTAGGCCAGAATAAATAATTTTTACATCATGAATGAAGCTTTTTAAACACTCAAATTACTGAAATATTTCGATTTATCGATACGAACGATTTGTTTAATGGAAACTAGACCAATTCCATTGAAATTGAGATATAAGCATAAATAAATTTTGTAGAAACATTGAAACACAAGATGTTATTCATAATTTTTCAAATAAACTCGTCCGATAATGATGGTCTTAAGTTATACTCTACTGATGGGGAGAAGAATATATACAATGTTGTAAGCCTGAACTGTTTATTTAAAGTTGTATCATTGTTAAATTAATATTTCTAATTAAACACAAGTGTTAAATGAAATACCAAAATGTTTAATACGAAATTTTTTTTAAAAAAATACAATATGGAGAAGAACTCAAACATTCACTGTTGTACATTTCAAAAATTAAAAAGACTCACAAAATAAAAACTTAATAGACAGATTTCAATAATTATCAGACACAACTATGAATGTTTTTCAATGCTTCAGATGCTCGTTTCAATCAATATTTCTTCTTATTTTATTTCCTTTAATCATCAAAATTTCCATTAGTAGATACTAACGCAAATTTTAGTTCCCAAGAACTCTAAACTATTTGAAGAAGACAATTTATCTAGAAGCCCGGTTATGAATAATAACATTTGACTTACTCTAAACCTGGCACCATCTACTTCAAAGAAGGAATAATTCTTGTAGCGATAGATTTCGTCTCCTGGTGGGTGATACCATTTGCAGTTGCTCTGAATAATGATAATATTGATTGTAGCAAAACAGATGCAAAACGTGTAGATTGAATGTTTTCAAAGAAGTTATAAAAAAGGATTGGTTTCTTAAACTTTGATTTAAAATTCATCGATTATCGACAAATAATCTTTGATAATATAATTGTTTTATTTCAAATTTATAAAATATGTGTAGATAAAATATGCAGTTAAATAGTAGTTAATATATTTTTAATTGTTTAATGTGTAGCTCAAAAATCTGTCTTTATTTCTAATTTCTTTTTGAAGATGGTCGGATGTTTTATATTTTTTTAAATACTAAACCTATGGTTTTTATCTTTAACAATATAAATGTTATAAAATATAAATAAAACATAAGACATGAGGACCGAATCTAACTAAAAAACATATTGAATTTCAACGATATCCACTCCTACTGAGGACAAAAGTAAAACTTGTAATTGATACAGACAAGTGGTACATCAAAGACAAGACTAATTACATTTATCAACAAGCGGTTGTGTGTCGTTAAGTGAAAAATTATAGTCCGGAGCAGACATGGATGGAAATACGATCTACAAACAAACAAAACTCAGATCTCTGTTATTTAGTGCTTCGAAACGAGTTGAAAAATAAAAAATCTAATATTTCAAAAGATAGAAACCCCAAATAACTTGGTGTTTAGTTGGCTGTATGAAGAGAATAATAAAATTATGAGCAAATAACTCTGTGTATAATTTAAAGTTTAAAAAATAACATTTTATTTTTCAAAAAAATTGTTTAATCTAAATTCATTAAACCTTCTTCGCATTAGTTTTAAATCATATGAAACTATGTGACAACTCAACTATCGGTTTCGCTTGGACCTACACTGTGTCTCTGGTAAGCGGCGGAGTACTTCATGTATGCCAGGCAATTTGGACAGACATAAATCGTGGGCATACAGGCGACATCATCCGGGTAGTTGCTTTTGTACCAAGTTTTCAGTTTGAACTGGCCGAAGACAACCTCTTTGATACGCTGCACCTTGTCGGAAGAGGACAGCTCGAAATGTCGGCGAACTTCACGCTCCTAGAAGAATGTCACAAATAGAAAATAGGATAAATAATCACTGAATCAAAAGTGAAAATTAATTGGAAAGTTGTTCTAATTAGAATATTATATTAATTTAATTATCTAAAAAGGTTGAGAAATATGTTTCCAATACAAATCACGATTGTTCAGTAACACCGTAAAATAATATCTTTTCAGCAAAAACCATAATTAAGAAATTAGAGCATAAACTAAAAATATTATAACGCCAAATGAACAAAAAATAGAAAATTATTGTTGAAAAACATAAACATAAAACAACCTTATCAGAAACCAAAGCCTGCTGAGCCCGCCGAAACTGATAAATCTCCATGGGTGGAGCAAGACCCTCTAACGACGGTTCCTTCACAGTGAGATGTCCCCATCTCCTCTTGTCATCCTCCTCCTTTTCTGACGACACGGCGGCTGCTGTGGGCGTTGCCAGCGCTCCCAGAGCCAGTCCCTCCTCACGGGCTCGCATCTCCGCACACTGACGCCAAGTGAGGCCGTAGTAGCTGGGGCAACCAGAGATGGTCAGGTGTGCTGTATCCCGGCCGTTCATGTGACCTTGAGAGTCACAGCCGGCTACCGGGCATGTGGTTGGCCAGTGACGACGGGGAAGGCTGGGAGTGCCATGTTCTGTCATTACAATTAGTAATGGCAAATAAGACTAGAGTGAACTAAGATATTTATTATTATTAACCAAGTCCATTAAAAAATAATTAATTGAAAATATTCAAATCAAAAGACAGGACTCAGTCGAAGCAAACCTGAGAATGGACCGCCCATGGAGGACAAAGAGTTGGCAACAGTGGACGACTTTCGTCCAGCGAGTCGGCCCGTTGATGTATTGGACATCGGTGACTTATCATCTGCAATCGGCAATAGACCACCCCGCAGTTTGATTCTTTTGGGGTTAGGAGAGTCCTCCTCGGCAAGATTTAAGGTAGCTGAAAGGGCGTTGAGATCCAGACTACTCTTCGAAGGACGTCCTCGTTTCCCTAGACGGTCGTCAGTGTGATGATAATATATGATTAAATGCATTGCTGCCCGCAAAATGTAATGCATCATGACATTGACCTAATATCTATATGTTATTCTCCGTATTTAATCTATTAACATGTAAATTTTGAATCTATGCAATATAAAATGATATATAAATAATAATAATGATTCTGTTTTGGTAGAGATTGCTTTCATGACGTTGCTAAAATTATCAAATGTACCAGGAGGTGAAATTTCAGGATGCGATAGTGAAATGTTCGAATGAATAACATTTAAAAGTAACGAATTGTCCAAATCAATTATGGATATGTTACAAACGGATGATATACCTTATATTTATCAATAAATTGGATTAAGAATATTGGAAGAATAAGCCTTTCCAAAATCAACCAAAAATCAAACGTTACGTTATTCAAAAAATTTCAAAAAAATTTTATCATCTGATTCATTTTTTATACACTGATTTTAATTCTATTCCAAAAGACATTTTGAACAATAATTAAAAATACTTTTATTCATAGAACGATGACGGCAAATTATATTCTCCATCGAATCGAGCATTATCTGCAACCGTGCTGCTCTTTTTAGATTTTTACATCTTCTGAATTTAATCGCAAAATAAATATTATTGCTGACCAAGAATTTGTACTGGCTAATCGTATGCTGCAAACAATGGTTCACAAATACAAGCGTAATAATCAAGAAAAATGTGAAGACAAATTCCCTGCAATTCAACTAAATGATATGACAAAACTGAGAGATTATTTTGACAGATCTACCCCATTAATTCTTCAACAAAACTTATATTCAATGTTATGTATTTTTTTCATTAAGATGTCGTGAGTTACTTCATTATATGGATAAAAATAGATTGGCGATTGGAAAAGGTAGTACTAGACGGTCGTTTATGCGAATACAAACTAACATGCTGACGAAAAATGCTAAAAGACTATAAAATCATCTACAAAAATTGCCAAACTTGGAGCACATGGTACTATTGAGGTCAATAAGAAATTATTTCAGTGAAATCCGCTGGTGACAATGAGAATAAAATATTCAGTATGGTCGACAATTTCAACGGAGAGTTCCACAACTGCGTATTCAAAATAAATGATCATTGATAATGATGGTTTTAAGTGTTCACTAATTGAACGCAGACTTCCACACTGAGAATCCAGAATTAACTGTTCTTGTCTATGTTTTTGTTCAACATTTTTTATTAGTTAAAAAGACATAAATTAAATATAAAAATTGATAATAAGTCATAATTTTACGTCCATAAATTGATACAATGCTGCCTGCAAAATTAATTAATTAAATATGAAATACATAAACGATATATAATATATAATATTAACGAAACAGTGAAAAATCCTTTTTAAAAGACGTTAATTGAATCTCATAAATCCTAAAATGTCAATTTATCTCATTATATAGAAACTCGCCCTTAGTATCAAATTACACATATCCGAGTAATTTAAGACAAAAAACCATCAGTTGACTGCAGGGCACCCATCCCTTGATTCGAAATGACTTAATTACAATAAAATTAAAAATAGACAACAGTTCATACAGTTGAGCTAATCCTAATGTGTACATTTAAACAGGACGTAATTTATTCCTATTATATTTCCAAGAAATCAAACACAATTTAAATGTAATCACTTGAAAATGAGGATTGATAACATTTAACAGGTATCAAATGTATAGAAATTTTCTTACTTAGAACTGGTTTGACCGTTTCCTCTTCGGATTTCATATTTTCTGTAAAATGAAAAGAATTTCTCTAAAGCTAATTAAAATATAAAACTTTTAAACAAAATTTTAAACAAACAAAGACCCGAATAAATATTTTTTTAATAAAACTGATATCCAAATTTACATAATATAATTACCCGTAGTTGCATAACTATATAATTTCACATTTTCACATCAACTTTTCCTTTATTACAGACCAGCAATAGCCAGTTTAAAGATACTCAGACTAAAACCAAAATCAATAATGTATTTAATTTAAGTGAAAACCTGACCAACGTCATTCAATTTTGAAGTGATACCAATCGAAATAAAAACATACCTTCCAGGATTAACTAATGATCTGGTATCTGAAAGAAATGTTCTCTTTCACGTGTCCTACATTTCAACTAAAAATATTTTTTATATTTAGCAAATGCAGTACCTCACGTCGAATATTTAAGAAAGAAAATAGACTGGTGACACTTTCCCAGATTGAAGAGCAAAGGTGAAGGACAAAGTTCACCCAACATAATAGAACAAATTCAAGAACTGAACTGATATTTAGATATTCACAAAAAGATTATACACATAAAAAGATACCCTCTAGAAATCATGTAATATTCTTCCTCTTAAACAATTATTAATATAGCTAAACCTAACCTATAAAATCCTCTTAAATTATTTTAAAGTACCTACTAAATATGTCATTTTGATAAAAGTATATTATAAATTCCAAATCACCAAAATATACACATATATACATTTAAAACATTCAAAATAAGTTAATCCTTATCTGATATGGCGGAGTGTGTCAGAGAAACATAATAAAAAATATACAATACTAAATGCATAATCCATAATAAAATTAAAATGATAACACTCTCTGGATCACTAAAATGAATCGCTAATAAATACTACAATAAAAACCTTATTTCAAAATAAATTGGTCCTATTGCTATCAAGAGATGGAAATACTTCACTACCGCAGTGTTCCAATGAGCAACTTTACAAAAAAATGTTTCCAATAAAAAAATCAATTCAAAACAAAACTTTCTTAACAAGACTAAAAGAATAGTTAATAGTTCTTTTAAAACATTAAATTAAACAATTTAACTTGTTAAAGCTATAAAATGTAAATCGCTTTAAATGTAATTCTATAGTCACAAAACATAGAGCTTTAGTCGATTAGCGAAATAAGTCGATTTACAATTTCGTTGTTATAGTGACGTGAGGAGGGAGGGGGCATTTAAGGTATACTGTTCCCATTTAGCTTTCTAGTCAATTTTTAAAAAAGTCTGTAAATAAAATAATATATTATCGCACATTAATTTATTTTATGTGTACATGAATTTATTTGATTCTCAAAAGTAAAAATCGATTAACATTGTGCCCAGCGCTACCTTGCGAAATTTCATCACATCAATTTTTCCGTTCTATAGACCTTTTTAAGAATTATTTCCCAAATTGTAATCAGTACGGTACACAAGATATGAAAATGATACTTTTCTATGAAGAGACATTTTATTTTACTATTTACAAACAAAAAACCTAGTTGAAAAAGTTGAAGACACAAAGAAATGAATGAACGACATGATTCAGTGAACAATTTTTAGAAAAATTTGATACAAAAGTTTCTTAATATGTTTCAAATGTGTTTATGGTTGACGCATTTATTACAATCAAATGTCAAATCTCATCAGCTTCGCTTATCTCTTTGCAAGCATAATATATATTTTATATTTTACTTAAGTAATATTCTTCTCAAATTATCTAATTATTTTTATTAATTTGCTTTCCTCCCATTTCTTCAAACCTAAAATTATCTTTACATTTCCTCACACCGGACCATCCCTGATCTCATCACTTGTATAATACTAGAATTATATAAGTGCAGCTTTATGAAATAGGCAATCTTATTCGGTAGCTTTAAAGTAGATTTAAAGATGTAGTTATAATTATTCTATGAAAGGGAATAATTGTAGATTTACTACAATTGTAGCTTAATAAAACAGGATCCAGATCGACTGATCTCTCCAATAGTTTAAGAATAACATGAGCATGACACTCGCTATCTTCTGAACAGAATATATGGCAAGAATAGAATGTTGCTTCACTAAGCTTCTTTTTTAAGTTAATCATATGACTTCTAACCTTAAATTTTCCCATTTCCCCGTGGTGGCGAAGACAAGCTTGTAAGTCTAACATGTAAGTCTGCTTATATTGTATAATTTATTGTACTATTTCTGATTTAACTAAGTGTTTCAATTCATGTATTGGTATACCAGTGGTAATATTAACTGAATATAGTAGGCAGTGGCCATTTCCCTAACTTCTGTTAATTGTGAGGTTTCTTTCTTTCATAAATATGTGAATATAGGAATTGACAGTATGTGTAGTTTTTCAATTCATGAAGTATATTTCAAATATTTACTTATATCCCATGATTTTCTTTCAAATTCATTGAGTTCTATCTGTATATATCCATTCTGCTGAAGTAATTTTTGAATTCTACATTAGCTTTTTGATATTTGGTTAAAACCAACTATTATTGCAAATATCTATGGTCAATACATCTAAATTCGTTATATATAGTCCGGCAGAAATCTGATGATTTTTGACCTAACCCAAAATTTTGATATTAAGTTTTTCTCTCTAGCAATTATTAATCTATAAGGTCTAGACTATACGAATCAAGCGGGATACAGCCAATATCCCTTGGGCAACTCGAAGTAATCAAAGATGGCCGCTAAAAAATCGATATATCAGTTTTTTGCTAATAACACGAAAACGATAAATATTTTACATATCAATATGCTTTCAAAAAAGTTGTATCTGGTCATGTTCTACTATAAATAAGAG
>JAUZNC010015460.1:0-27823 GCA_034780395.1 Vannuccia rotundouncinata | reverse complement strand
TATTAAGTAAAAATTATTGTAGGCTGTTAAAATTCTATATTTAATAATAAAAAAGAAAGCATTAAAAATGATACAAAAACTCTCAGCAGCTTGAACGATTAAATGAAATGAAGCAATTAATTTACTAACGATATTTCATTTATCATAAATTATCAGCTAGTCTTAATTTCTCTTCCCTTTCTTAATTGTTATGTTTCTTTCTTGACATGTGCCTTTTCCGGATTTTTTCTCAAATTTTCTAACTCTCAATTTTGGTAATTATTTTTTATGGGCATCTTTATCTAGATTTTTTTTTTAAATGTGATTTTTGTTACAATATTTATTTTAAAGTTTTACAAATAATAACATTAAAGATGTATTAAGTTATTATAGGCACTCTGTATAGGTATCACTTAGGACTAAACTTTATAATTTTAAAAATAATATTTAGGAATCAAAAATAATAAAATGCTTCATATAGATAATATTCGTAAAATTGATCTCCCACGTAATGCTTGTGTCATAGTATAGCCATAAATAAATAAATCATGTTTTATAAGATACGTATAATACCTACTTAGATTGTTGTGTTACGTGTCTGAACTATGATTTTGAAGCCTTTGAGTGGATTTCGAGTTAAATATAAAGATAATAAATTAAAAATATATACTATAGCCATGCAATATTCATGTGTCTAATTATTTGAATAACTATTATGACATTAATTTATGCTAATCCCAATTAAATAGATGCTTTACGTTTGTGAAAAAGTATAAAAATATATGAAGTGAGCAACTTACCAGAATGTTTTGTCAAAAGCCATAATAGTCAGGTTCACTATTTAAATAAATGAGCTTTCGTCGGAAATTCTGATGAATTAGCAGAACTATACATTTTCGAAATTTTTATAAAATGGGGAAGCTAAAAACACATGTTCCGATTTCTGCAAGACCGACATTTTGAATTTTCATGTAATGTGTAATGTTCACATACATGTAATTTGTAATAACATTGTCAAAAAGGCAGCCAATGCCATATATAGCACTTAAATTCCATATCTAAAAAAGAAAATCAACTTTAAATTGCAAATAACTGCTTTATGATTGATTTTGGATACACTTAATATATTAACAATAGATAGAAACATGCATATAAAGTATCTAAATATGTCATTATTTTTATGAAAAATGTCCAAGTAAGTAGACATAGACATTTATCTGAAATTTGAACGTCAAAAAATTTGTTTAGTGAATATCTCAAAAAGAAAACAGCCGAGACCCTATATATATATATCTATATGTATTACTAACAAATACAAAAATGACCCTACTCTATCAGAGAAGTTAGGTTAAATTACTATAAAATATTCAGAAATGACTCAATGGTCAAAAGTGCTGATTAAGTGTCAAAATATCACTTTTTGAACATTGAGTGATCTCTGAACATTACTACACTATCTGATAAATTATAAAAAGTCATTTTCCTATCTGCTGGTAATACATTTATAGGGTCTCACATGCTTCCTTTTTGAGATATTAACTAAAAACATAATTTTTTGACGTGTAAATGTTTTAGATAAATGTCTATGATGTCATACATGAACATTCTTTCAAAATAATAATAATATTTTTAGATACTATATACATATTTCTATCTATTGGTATTATATAATATGCATTCAAAATGCATCATAATGCAGTTATTTTTTATTTTAAGTTTTTCTTGCTTAGATATGGAATTTAAATGTTATATATAAAGCAAAAAGTGTATTTCCTGACGCCATTTTGAAAATACAAATGGAATTTTTGCAAATGGAAACACGTGTTTTTAGATTCGGCCCCATGTTATAACTATTCAGAAAATGTATAGTTTTGTTAATCTTTCAGACTTTCCGACAAAAGTACAAAGTGAACCTGACTATAAAGAAGATAGTATTTATATTTGATTTGTTACAGATTTGGCAATCAGATGTGAAATATCTAGGCAATTCAAACTGTTTTTTATTTTCTAGGCCTTTATTTTCAAATTGAAGTTCTATTCATAAATATAATTTTTTTAATGGATAACATTTAAGTTGCTCATCTGGCTTTCTATGATTATCGACTAATATTACGACGATACTGAATTACAGAAAACGTTATCATAATATTAAACTGTTCCTTTATACAAAAAAGTTGTTGAATAATTAAAAAATATTAACTATTTTCTGGTAACACGGAAAAAAGGCATGTTTTTGTACTTCAACTACCGTTAAAAAATTATCGGTAAGATCTTACATAAAAAATAATAAATTATGCTATTTTATAAACATTTTTACCAATTAAATTAGTCAGAAAATTTTATTATAAAACGTTTATAATAGCAATAAAAGTTTTGGCAACAGTAGAAAATTTAATTTTGTGTCAAATTCCGCGTCTTGGCCCATGATACTGTGCCTAGTCTCCTATAGCCTGCGATCAGAAAACAACATCCCCAAAATGAAAGATTTGTGTAGTAAACCAATGGTTGCAAATATTTTTTTAAGAAATTTGACGTGAATTTGTAGAATAAAAATTAATTATGATTTTATTTTAAATATTCAAAAGATTTTATGTTATGTTATATTTGTTAGAGGAAAATTTTAATTGTTTTAATGTTTACAGTGTTAATTTTCAAAATGTCATTAAAAATATTCCCTTGAAAACTATGTAAAATACATTGATTTAAAAATATGGCAATAATTAAATTTGCTATAATAATATTTTCATAGTAATAAAGTGTATTTAATGGGAATTACAAATATGCGTATTAGAAATATTAAAAAGGTTGTGTTTAAAATGCGATGTTTGTCTCGAAATTCAGACGATCTCTGTCTGTAAATCAAGACTCTAAAATTATCTATTTATCAATATATATTTTCAAGTCTTAATAACCTGTGTAATAATTAAATATAACTATAACATCAGATTACTGAAGCGATGCATGAACTGTTCTTGATGCATGAATTCGTTAAGTTAAATTATCCTTGTATTATTGATGGTTGTTTATCAAATGTAACGGATGGTTGACATTTGTTTCTACATTAAAATTATTGGAGTTATTCTTTGAAGTATAGAACATATATTTTAAGCGTATTCAAAATAATTTTATTTAGCTTTAATAATAGAAAAAGGGATAATAAATAGAATTTTTAAAATAAAAATACGCATTTAAAAGAAAATTCGAACTTAAGTAAGAGTTATAAATTAAATATATAAATTCTTAGATTTTATGGAAATAATTTTAAATAGTAGTTACTAAAACAGCTCATGGTGGTGTTATATGCAACTTTATGTACAGAGCTGAACACTTCAAGAATCCACTAATTGAAGGTCCTGGAACAATATTTGGTTGGTAACACATTTCCCAAAGACCGCGAAATAGCTGAAATGACCAATCCTTTTTTTTTGACCACACCAATTTTAAGCGAAGAACTACCATAACCGCCAGGACTGTATCTACAAATCGTTGGACCTATAAGGTTGCCCGACCACTCAAAATGTGCGTAATGGTTAATTGTTTTAAAGATGATTGCCAAATACCGATTTCAACATGTTACGCGCTACAATTATTATTCCTAATTGTATATAAAAAATTGGATTTGAAAATGTTGCGCACATTTTGAGTGGTCGGGGAACCTTCTAGGTCAAACGATTTGTAGATACAGTCTTGGTGGATGTGGGAGTTGTTCGCTTAAAATGGGTGTGGCCAAAAAAAGGGGAGCGGTCTTTGGGAAATGTGTTATCAACCAAATATAGTTCCTGGACCTTCAATTTGTGGATTTTTGAAGAATACAGCTCTGTATATAAAGTTGCATATAACACAACAATGATCTGCTAGAGTAAGTAATAAATTAAAATAGGAATCAAGGTTTTTCTTAAGATGTTAGATTTTGTAATGTTTGAAATTAAATTTTATTCTTACTATCTTCTAGTTTTATATAGAATAATTTCAAGATTTATTATTAAATTTTTTTAAGTTTATAGTAAATAGATTTTTTCTTTTCAATAAAAATTACTAATTGAGTTCTTTACAAAAATTTTTATTCTAAGAGTACGATTTGATGAAATGGTTGCTATAAAAAGTTAAAATGACGCATTGTATATTTTTTTATATGTTTAATCTTTTTATTTACCAAATTATGTACAAATGTTCAAAAAATGTCAAATGAGTCAAATTATAACAATGTTTTAAAACATTTCGTAACATCTTATTGATGTAACAAATTTTTTTCTAAACCAAAATCAATTAAGAAAACTAGATACATTGTTCTTAAAAAACACACATGCATGTGTTATAATATAGTTAGAATATTTATTAATTGCATACAAACGTGACGAGTAGTTTGATAAAAAATGTATCATTCATATTTCTTAGCTATAGTATAATAATATAGACGGTGGTTTTCAAAAATATTCGATTGTTAAATTTGACTAATTGTTTGTAGAAATACTATAAGGACCTATTCAAAATGATTAAATTTCATATTTGATATTTAATCATTAATAAGAGTTTGTAATATTAAAAAAGACTAATTAATAAAAAAATTGTTATATTATGATCATAAATAAAAAATTGTACAAAATTTGTACTTTTTTAGTATGTAGATGCCTGATGATGCGTTACAAGGTTGGACAATTTAACTTATAAAATCAGAATCATGTTGAAATGTTATTATAAAAAATGGCTTAAAATATAGACTTACATTAAATGAACGCGTGGGGTGATTATAGCAAAAAATACGAAAAGAGAACATAAATCGATTCACCGTTTGCAATAAAAAAAGGCTGATTAACTGGACAAGTTAATTTAAAATGTATCTAAAAATACCTTCCAATAAATTAATACAACTTGTTATGTAGATTTTAAAAATATAATGATATTAGTATATAAGATGCAATTTTGATACTAAATTTGAATAACCGGATAAAGGGAGTTTTTTAAGTTTGCAGTTGAATGTGTACGTTATTTGCAGTCGTACCTTTTATAAACAATATTGGTACAAATTTCCATTGTATTTAAAAAACCATATTTAATTTAGATAAACAACGACTTCCTGTAAAAAAAAACATCATTCTATAGAAATTATTTTTGGACTTAGTTAAAGTGAAGTTCAACAATTATCCTAGTATAATACATTAATTAAAATGTGTTTTTCTTTATAGAAAGTGCAAAGGTTCCTATGGATTTAAAATTTATTTATTTACATTTGAAACGGTTGAAATATTTCATCAACTATTCTCGCGAATACAAATATAATATATTATCTTTATTAATATAACTTTTTTATATTTCGAATTGTGGTTTTTAATCAATACCATGTATCTCAAGTAAAATTTTTGTAAAATTTTTAATTTTTTTTAATTTTTTAATATTTTACGTCATATATATAATATAGGCTGTCTCATAAAAAAGTCTTAATGATGGTTTAACAGTAAGACAGATTTCAATACAACTTGGGATTGACAAATGCTTGGTGCATCGCATCCTTACGGAAGACCTGGAGTGCATTTGGTTCCACATTAAATGGGTACCGCACATGCTTGCAGATGCAAATAAAGCAGTACGTATTTAAAGGTGTAATGACATGATAGAAGCTTTAGAATCGCGGTTAACCAAACAGAACCTCATAACAATGTGACGTAGTTCAAACTGCTCGATGGACTACCATGGAAACAAAGTTTATGGCTATAATATCAGTTAGTCAGCGTGGACAGAACTATATTGAGGTGCTTCAGCGTAATGAATCAATTGACTCTGAAAGATACATAGAGTTTTTAAAAAAACATGTGTGTTCATTATGGACATCACCCAAATGGAAGGGGAATTGAAAACACAATATGGTTATCATTCACGACAATGCTAGACTGCATTCATCCCGACTAACATCTACCTATCTTGTTGACAACCACATCAGATTACTCAAACAACCACCGTATTCTCCAGATACAAATCTTTGCGACAGACATGTCTTCCCTCGATTAGAGTCCCTTCGAGATGGTGGAGATGGAGATTTAAACAACCGAGATGATGTCATTCAGTTCCTGAATCAGCGACTAGCAGAATTTACAGGTCTGAGAATGCAAAAAGCCTTAGACGCAATGGTTGAAGATCTTCACAAAATTGTCGAAAATCAAGGTAATTATGTCTAATTAACATTATGATTGGCATTATTGTCGTTAACTCTCATTATTGGCATATGTTATGTAATAATTTTTATGTTTGTAAATAAAAGCGAATTTGTAAATAAAAAACGAACTTTTTTATGAGACAGCCTATATGTATGTCTAAAATAAGCATCAATAAAAATATAGATCGCAATTAGAATGTTGTTATAAATATTATAATTCACTCAAGATTTTATAATTTTAACTATATATATATATATATATATTATCACTTGTTTCAACAATTAGAAAAAATAATTCCTACAATAAACAAAACTCCCACCAAAAAGCGAACACACTTCTCTTGAAAAGATAATATTTCAATATATTTTAATATACGCACTCGCATGAGGTATATTTCCATGTCTTGAGTGAAATATATTGATTGTTCACCTCAAGGATTTTGTCGCGTCTTTTGTTTAAATTTAATTTAAAAGTTTATCCATTATATGTTCCAACAAATTGAGCTCTCTAGCCGGAGGTGGTAATCTGAAATAATTATGAAATTAATTGTTTTCAAAAACAAAATCTAAGCCACAAAAGATATATGATTACATTATGACTGGTGGCCTTATTCCACCAGCTTCTAATTAACTGTAATTAATTAAGAGCGCCGATCTGTATTTTTGAAGAAACTAAAGTACTATCATTCAGACTGTCTAGTCTGTGGGAATAATATTCATGGCTAAGAAAATATTCATTATTATTTTGCCTAGCTGTCAATAGACCAAGATCCAAATTTATTAATTCTTGTTTATAAATCACATTGAACGTGCAACTCTCAAGTGTTAACGAAAATTTATTAATATTATCTGGTGAAGCTATAGTTTCCAACAATCTTAGATGATATTATTTATTCACGCTGAGACAATAGATTGTTCATAAAGATACTTTAATTGAATCATTCATCATTTCCTAGTGATTAGTCTTATCTTATTCGCGGGGTGCTTGACTATTATACAGTACAAGCGCGATACAGGGTGACACATTTAGAATGCTTTTTTATACTATACACTAATTTGATATTGGTAAGGATATTATAGAGACATTTCAAGTTGTCGACCTTACAACTTACTTTATACATTATTTTACAATTGACAAATGTTCCATAATTGGGTCAATTTTTAATTATAAGTTTTAATTTAACCGTTTTTTTAATATACGCTAAATAAGTTTTGTCCATTCTTTAGACATTTATATAGTAAGTAGTCTTATCCAATTTCATATAAAAATTAGATTTATAACGATGGAATATTTTCAGTAAAGTCAATTTATTTTGGTTTAGCACCAAGGGACAGCTGTGTATTCATGGAAATATGTTGTATGAAACAACATTTTTATCATTTATCAAAAAACGAAGGAATTTATAAAATACTTTTAAACCATGAAAGTAGAATATAACGGTTATTCGCTTAGATCGTTATCCATTAACTATTTATAAACTTTGAGACACTGTGAATTGTGGTCTCTATATTAATTTGCTCATTAACTAAATGTTAAAATCTGGACGATAATTATTTTGATTATTCAATTCAGTCTACTGCAGAGAAGATTTACAGTATAAAATGGTTTCAACTTATGTCAGCTAGGATATAGAGTCCTTGACATATTCCTTTTAAAAGACTAAAATTTATTTATAAACATCATGTTTCTCGTTATATAGTTATCGTGTCATAGAACAATGATCAAGTTACAGTATTTATTATATTATTCATTAATTTATTAATTTGAGTTTAAATTGTTTTCTACTATTTCAAAATCTTGAAAAATTTCAGCTATAATATATTGAGAATAAATTTATATTTATTTATTTTTACTTGTTCGAATTATAAAAAAGATGTTGTTATAAGTACTTTATTAAAATTAGAAAATTAGCAAGTTGATATTTTGACATATTTTTCCATATTGGTGAAGAGCCATAATTACTAGAACACAATTCAAAAAAATATATTAAAACAAAAATATTAATAGATCAAAATTTCTTTTCAATTTTATTTTATCTGGTTTGTATTGAAGCTATAATAGTAGCACAGTTAATTTTATCAAAGAGAGATTTTATTTTTCCTTTATTTATATTTTGTATTAATTGTATTGTTTATTTCAAATAATAAACAGAAAATAATGAGCAAGTTATTCGATATAAAATATAAATATTATATCATACATATCCATTAAATAAACGTTTTTGAAATCTAATTTAATTAAAGCAGACTTGTATATAAAATCTGAAAACATGTGCTTGGTTTACATAACTTAAGGTTTCCTCTTATGGAAAATATTTGAAAATGTTATAATATTTCATATCATGTTAGAAATAATAATTTGTGTTACAATTTCAAATTTGTATGGCTTTAAATGCAAACGCAGATAAAAATATTACCATTTTAATAATATTTTAAAGAATTATTTTTGTAAATTTTTCAATTTTTTAGATTGTAAATGCCTAATGCGGTATTTTTTAAATGTTTGCAGTTGTGAAATAAAAATAGCAAATCCGTAATAAACTAAATCTAATTATAACTAAATTGGATAAGCAAAACCTAGAATGCTGATATTGCCAACTGATATTTTCAACAATTGAGACAAAAAAGTATCATCGAAAAAAGATAAGAAATTTTTGTTTATATTTTTTTGTCTGCTTGTGATTGGTTCGGCTGGGTCATAGGTTTCTTCACGAATATTATATATTCAGACATGTTTCGCAATTTATCCACTTTTCAAACAATCGAGATTCCCCAAAGTATAGCATTTCTGCGATTTTGCTTTAATAATTCTATCTCTAATTATGGCACTAGAGAAAGTCCAGTTGTTGTACTATACTCTAGCTTTATTAACAATTCTGACTGAACACAGTTACCTGGTACACGCTACAGGCAACCAGGCAACAGCCACCACCACTGGCGACGATGGTTCAGCTATGACTGACCGGGACAAGAGCAATCTTCTCACTATGCGATTGTTCCGGGAGCTCAGTGTGCAACCGGAGACGGTGTCGACGCCAGAGTTGAAGCAGTTAAGAGCAAGTCTCCCACAGCGTATCCGGAGAAAAATCGAGCTCATCAATATGGGAGAACTGACGACGGTTGGGTCCAACTCCTTTCCGAAAATGAATGATAGTATTCTTTTCGGAAAACAAAGTAAGTTATGAAACTATAATACTAACTAATATTTCAACTATAACGTTTTATCATTTCTACACAAAAATAACCATATTTCTAAATAAAAAGTTTAGTTCTAAAATTATTAATAAAGTTTATTGGAAAAACATAATTATCAGTAAATTATTTTATGATATTTTTTTTAATTTAAAAAAATGTGACCGAAACTCATAAAAAGCACTATGTATACCTACAGTTTATATGTAGACTCTCAATTTAAATGTTATTTTTTCAGTAAATATATTGCTTATAAAAATCAAAAAAATATTTATATATTATAAAATTCATATTTCTAAATAGTAAAATTGAATTCAGAAGACACAATTCCTGAATAAAAATAGTAACTATAATTCTAAAATGAATTCCTCTACATTTAAAAATATGAATTTTGACCGCATTTGTTATTCGTACCGTGTATTTTTAAAAAAAGTTTATGTTATGTTATATGTCATGTTATTCTCAAAATAAAGTTGTTGTCATTTAATTTGAAATGTATTCATTCATACTGCAATAATTATAATTTTAGTAACGGTAAAATTAAATATTTAAATATACTTTTCTATTCATCTGATGCGAAAGTGCAAAAATTTGTATTTATTAAATAGCAATTCTTAATTTATTAGACTTTGTATTTATTTACATTTTTACTCATTTTAATAGAATACATTGGGGTGCTTATGTTTTCAGTTCAATGTAAGTACAGAAATCTGCCTATTAGCTGCTTTGTATTTGAATTTGATCGGGATCTTATCGGAATACCCACTGCCCTGTCGGAATTTTCGGTGAAAGTCGCCAGCAACATGTGGGGCCGCCAACTTGGAGTTTATGCGATTCCAGAGATTCTCCCAAACTCCCATAACATTGAACAGCTGGGCCGTGCACTCTCAGGCCAGACTAATCAGGCTACTTCGGTTAACGGGGAGGTCAACCTGGACATTACCTCCTCTATCAGAGGTATCTTCGAGAGTAACTTACTCCCCCTTCAACTAATCGTTGGCATAGTCTGTGAAGATTGTACTAGTGGATCACAGACCATAGAACGAGTTGCACGCGGCTCCAAAACCCGAGCTGTGATTGATATTCAGCGAGAGGTTCTACAAAAAGTTCCGGACCACCAACGACGACGAAAGCGACTGTTTCCAGAATTTAAGCGAAAATGTCCATTTGGAAAAAACATTCCAGACATTTTTATGGAATGTTGCCTAGTTACTGAAACCTTTGATCTCACGAAGGGAACATTTTATAACTTCAACATCATTGCCCCGAATGAGATGCCAATTAATCTTTGTTTTGGAACATGTCCTCGTAAGTTTTTGAATAAAATGTAGTTAAACATTATTTGATACATTTTTGTATTTTTGATAATTTTTAAAATAAATATTAATAATTTATAAGATTAAGGTTCATGTAATTTCAAAAACTGACATTAAGAAACTTTTTCAAAAAAATGAAATTATGTAAATTTTAAGTATTATAAGTTTTAAAATACAAATTTTAAATTGAAATTTAGTTTATTGTATTTCTATATCAAATAAATGTGGATTATAATCTTCTAACCAGGTGAAAAAATATTTACTGAAATTAGATAGACATATAATTAATGGAAATACTAATTGTTTTAAAAACAGTGGGTTTCCGGATATAAAATAATTAATTTCGAATAAATTTACTAAAATATAAAAAAGTTTTTTTAATTATTAATTCATTCAATTACAATTTTTTAAATGAACTTTCTTCTTTATTTGATTTGATGTTTAATTCAAAAGGATTTTCGTTTAGACAAGATATTTAATAATTATAAACCTGTAACCGTTTATCAAAATAACAATGCATAAATCTATTTGGGTTAAGAAACTATGCTGACTAGCGATAGTTACAGAATATTTTGTGATTTTTTATAGTTACCGCCCAATCTGGGGGTTACCACACAGAGATCATCCACAGTCTTTTGCTCCACATGACAGCAACTGAACAAAGGCGACTTGACAAGTACATGCCCTGCTGCGCCGCCCAAAAGACCGCGCCTCTTATAATGCTCTATATTGACAAATGGAGTCGGGCTACAATGCGCTCTTTCGAAAATGCGGTAGTTACCGAGTGTGCCTGTCGGTAGGGTTGAGTCACCGTAGTGTCCCCCTCCCCACTGTAGTGTCCCCCGACATCAGCTCCGAAAAGTATGTTATGTGCCTCGGTGTGTACCATTCATTCAAACTCAAAGAAAAAAGTTTACTTTAAACCTTGAAGTTATATATCAATTTATTCCAGTTTTTAATTTTTTTAATTTAGTGAAAATTTTGGTTTTGGCTATAAATACATAATATGCAAATAAAGCATACGATAAAAATTTTTATTTAAGTTTTCTGTATTGGAATCGGTACAAAAAACAAATACAAAATTTTAATTTACAATTTTTAGTTTTACTTTTCGCATTTGAATGTATACATATCTCTTACAAAAGAATTATATAAAATTATATATATATATTTTGACTGTTATAGGTAGACGTTATTTAATTAATAATGGTTGAATGATGGTTGATATATTTAACATACATTTAAGTACATTTCATCACTTAAAGCGATTTAGTAAATTCATTTTATGTCAAAATTAACCATCTTTTAGGTAAGAATATAATCTATATAACTGTTTGATTATAAAACAGAAAGAGTTTTATTCTATAATTAAACAATAATGTTATTACATAATTCATTTAATTGTACTAGACTTCAAATATCCTTATATATTATCTGAATAACTACACATTAAAAAATAATTAAACGAATTTTCATGAAACAGCGGTTTTGTTCGAAATCTGAAAAAGTTGCTATCGTTCTTTATACAGGAAGTAATGTATTTATTTCACTTAATGTATTGCCAGTTTATTTCATGTGTGTTCATGTATACGAAATTAATTGTCTGTCTTTCAATTTTTGTTAGTATTATTGTTGAATGAATTATTTATTTTATTTATTGAGCAAGTTACATGTGTACGAATAATCTGTTATTCACAATTAGGCAATAATCTTTTAATTCAATTTTAAGTTATCCTTTTATTTTTTATTGTAATTATAAAATTTAATGATTATTGTGTTTGTGTTAAAATATTATGTGGTATCGAGGAAAAAGATGTTTTGTTTTTCAATATCTTTTAATTTTGTCAATGAGCTTCGGCGTTTTTAATGCATTTTATTCAATTACTAAAGTTTTGTGAAGAATAATCAATCAAAATAAATATTGTTATAATAAAAAAATTTGCGTGGAATTATATAAAGTAGATTACTAAGATTTTAACAAATTGGAATAATTTGCTTTGTTTTTTTTATTTTGGGTAATATCTTGTGACAATAATATTAAGTTTTCTTTAGTTTCACAAAACACGTTGTATTTAAAAGAAAATTGTAAAATCTAGTTATTTTTTTGTTTTAAATTTCTACGTTTTAAGTAAATGTTTCCTAATATTATGTATCTCCCATCGTAACATTGTAAAGCGAATACAGTTGTAATTAAAATTGTGTATTCACTATAGTCATAGAAGAATTCAAACTAAATTAAGCTTCTATACCTACTTCAAACAGCCACTAAGTAAATACTTTGTGTGCCCTTTGAATGTTGTATTAAAAATTTTGAATAGTTCAATGCAATAAAATCCAAAAAAGTTTGTTGTATATTATATACAATAGGAAGATAACCAATATATAATTTTAATTGGATGGTAGAATATTAAATTAAGATATTTAAGATAATATATAAAACGTGTCCAAAAATCAATGACCCAATTATGAATACTTCGTTTCGAAAGATGACAAATTCTTCATTTAAAAACGTGAAAGATAAAAAGATTAAACAACTACTTAGCTTAATTATTCAAAGAATTACAATATTTATATCTGACTTTTTTGTTTTCATGGAGTCTAGTCTATAGTTTGCTCAAAAGCAAAAATTTTCAAAGGAATGAACTAATTATAGTGTAAAATCGATAAATGAAAATATTCAAAATGTAGATTCTTTAATTTAATTTCGTACTCTACTTCAGACAGCTTGATAATTATCTGGGAGCAAAGGAGGGCAAAGTAATGGGTTCGTAGTCCTGAAATCCATTTTCATTATAAATAGCCGTGCAACTAATTTACCGATTATCCCGACCTTAACAAATGAATTTTTAAAAATTCAGTCACAGATTCCAAATTTAAGCAGTACATAAGAAGGAAATGGATTTAAGACAATTGATATGTAGAATTTAAATATCTAAAATTAGTTAAGAAATATACATTAATTTAGAATAGGACGTATATTTCCAACTAAAATCGCGTGTTAGCCTTAGGGTTTCAGGTGGAAAATAAATTATAATACTGTATTAATAGAACAACTGCAACTGGGGTGATTATTTATTTGAAACTTTTCCAAATGAGTTTTTTCGGAAATGTTGCTAAAAATATCAAAAATTGAATTGTTATACTGAAATTGGATAGATATTTAAAATCCTAAAATGGAATGGTACTTTATTGATTTAATCATAAAATATTATAAGTATGTCTAAGTATAAATAAAAATTTCTAGTTTTTATCCTGATTGTTTAATATTGTATTGCCATTAGAATCGTTAGAAGGACGTGTTTTAAATAAAGGTATTGAATATATTTATTAAACAAAGGCACAAAAGAAGAGCCTTATCCACACATCATTTTGGGAATATATTTTGATTCTAATTATTATTTCCTTGGGATTTTATGAAATATAGTCTAATAATGTTTCGAAAAACAAATGTTTAATGATATTTTCAATATAAATAATAAAAGTAAAATGAAATCGCTCTCTGTTATAAAATAAATCACAACTTATATATTACAATGCAAACCAAAAAAATTAAAACAAATAAAATCTTTTCAAAAAATAGTTTTCCTTTTAAAATGTTTGGTTTTTGCTGAAGATGACGTCAATCGAAACGTGGATTAATTAGTATTTTTCTGTTTAAATTATATTTTGTTTCTATTGTAAAATATTAATAGTGGATAATTTTATCACAGCGTTGTCATTATATTTTTATTATACATTTTGAATTTCACTGTATATTTTTATTATGTGCCTCTGACAAAACCAGACATCTTAGATAACAAGTTTACATATGAGATACTACTTTACAGTAGTCTATTACAACAAGTAAAATTCAAATATTTATAAAATTAGGGGTAATTATTGTAAAACATTGTTAAATCTTGGTATCAAATTAACTCACGCACATAATTTTACAGATATTAACCACTTTACAGATTACAGAGCTAGAACGAAATTTGTAAAAAGCAATTTAGGCTTCGAGAAATTCTATAACTTTGCTAGGTAGACAGTATATTTAAATATTTAAACATACTTATTTATATTTATACACTTACTAAAGCAACAAGGTCAAAATGTAAATCCAAAATGAATATTAAAATCGATGTAAAAAATAACTCTATGACTATGATATATGAGTATGGTTAAGTTAATGAAATATGGAATGTAAAATTGAACAAATGTTGAACAAAAACTATTACATATAGTTCTGGACAATCAAATGAATCAACAAAAAATCAAGAAAGGATATTGAAATTAGAAATGTTACTAAGACAGTAATTTTCATACATTACCAGACTTCTCCATATTCTAGAATAGATTTTTGAAATTTCAAGACTTTTCCAGTTTTTCTACATCCGTACGAACCCTGACTTTACCATCATAAGATATTAACGACACGAAGGACAGGTCAAGATAGTTTAAAAAGATCTTATTAGACATCTTAAACATTTTTTGACCCCTATAAGAGAAAGGCAAACACAAGAGTTTAAAAGAGTCTGTATATTATAGAAGAAAGCCATTTACATATATCTGTTTAATAAACGACCGAGGCTTATTGAATTATTGAAAGTTAGCTCTATAAGAAAGAGCAGAGTATTTTAGTAATGTAAAACTTGGATGATAAAAAACAAATACATAATATCTACAAACAATTCAGAATAAAACACGATTGAGGTGTATCTAAATATGAAAAATAAATAGATTACATTAAATTAAATGAAAACAAATTAAAGTATCATAAATGGGAATAATATAAATATAGTAAAATGATTATATAGATGAATACATGTAAAATACATTCTCATCACAAAAACTTAATCTAAAAAGTAAACAAATACAAAATAATGAATATGAAAGTCATTTAATTATTTAGAATTTGTAACAAATTCATTGGAATATTTTTCTAAACTGTGTGTAATTTTGTTTAAGTTCTGGCATGTGGTATGGATAATAGCAATTTTAGATTATAAAATTTACACTGTTTTACTCATAGAAGAGTTAGAAAAATACACTCATTAAAAAACGTATTGTGTGAATCGGCCTCTTAATTGTTGAAATTATCGGACCCTTGCCTGGACGCGGTAACGATTTTCGCAACCGCTTCCCGGTCTTGGCAAAGGTCAATTGCAAAAACTCCAGCTAAATTCTTCACAGACAGATCCGCCCCAGCCTTCACAATCAGGATGGCGATCTCCAAGAATACAGCGGATGGTATTTTTTTAGAGTTCCCCAACTGCTCCTCCAACATAGATGAAAACTACAGAGTTAAACAAAAAACAATCAATCTTTTGAGAAATATGTAAGTATTATTTTTAAACATTTGTTATTATTTTCCTTGTTTGAATTTGGCCGGGGTGAATTATGAATCATAATTCTTCAAGAATAATAATAGTAGTTTTAGGGAATATTTACCGGAAATATTTTTACATTTTTAACTTAAAATCTACTATTTGATTTGGACAAATTAACAAAATCCTCGACTACTACATTGCACAATATTATTTAGACACCACTCCACTTTATGCTCAATTTCTCTAAAATAAGCATCAATATTGTGAATTTTACTATTTTACAATTTTACTGTAAATTTTCTCACCAATGTGCTCAAATCACCCTCATTTGGCTTAATCTTTCGACAGAGGTTATGCAGCACTGTGTCGCCCTGAATGTCCTTCATGTTCAGATCACACTTGCTTTCAATGAGGACATTGACAGCATTGATGTGCCCTTGAGTCGCGGCCAGATTCAGCGGGGTGTTCCCGATTGCATCATAGGGACTGATTTGGAGTCTAGTGTAGCCGAGGATAATCAAAAGCTGCATGCACTCGACATGGTTATTGACCGCAGCGATGTGCAGTGCGGTGATGTCGTTGTTCGTGACTGAATTTAGGAAGCTATCGTCCTTCTCCAGGATGACGCGTATACCGCTGCAGACGATAAAGGAGGAGGCTTTTAACAAAATGCGAGTGAATTTTTACTTTAATATAAAGTTAACATTTGCAAGTAGGTAATATTGAAACAATTAAATATATGCAATATTATGTAATCTTACTCGGGACAGTTTTTTAGAGCTGAGTAGTGAAATGGGGTGAATCCAGCTTCATTTTGAAGGTGAAGTGGAGCATTTTGGGAGACTAGATATTCGATAATTTCAACGTTGTTTCTCATTATAGCGAAATGGAGAGCGCTAGACTGATCGGTATAATCCTGTTAAAGAGAAAAGAAATCAAATGAAAATTAATATTCTTGTAAGCAGTAATACCATAAACAAAGAAACGTAAATGTGGCGAACTACTCCGCACAGCTAAATAAACTCACGCTGGGAGCCAAAATAAATAAATGACTGTTGCCCATGTTTCAAACAGTATCATAGTAACAATAGCAAACCAATAATGGATACTCTACAACACTCTTCCTTGCTATTCATTTTTCTAGCTTCGACTTAATAATAATCTTTACTTGCTGAAAGTTGTAATCTCAAACAACAAATAATCCAGCAGAGCAACAGTTGTCGATTTTTTAGAGGCTATAACTTAAAAAGACAATATTCACATTTGCAAACTACGACAATAAATATCTATCTATATTCGTCAGTCTACTGTCTTTTGCCTATATGAATAATTCTTAGAATTGTTAATAGCAACTTTTTAGTACTCTTTTTATGTTATGAGAATGAATAACTATTTTACTAAAATCTTTAAAAAATATTGATACGATTGAATTTCAAATAAATTTTAGTTTTCTTTAATAGAAATAATTTATTGATATATAGAAAAGCAAAATTGTCCTTTTCTGCCAATAGAAAAAGTATTGAGCGAAGTTAAATTTGAGTATCGATGTATCAATAAATATCTATTTCCCAATTTCTTTCCTTCCTTTACGCTATTTTCAATCCTAAAGAACTAGCTAAGTTCATTACCGCAAACAAGTAAGATTATAACATATGTAAATATTTATTAGTATTTTCCAATATAAATTTTAATAATTTTAAACCCACCTGAGCAGCCAAATCTAAGTGTCCCTCTTCCACGAGTACTTTACACAGTCCCAGGAATCCCTTGTTAGAAGCCATATGGAGAGCTGTGAGCCCAAGCGGAGTAACACTCGTCAACGAGATGCCCTTTTCTATGAACAATTTCAGCGCATTCATTTGATTTCCATTGATGATGTCATGTAGCGGGAATTCTCCGTCAACATCCGGTAGACTTGGATCCGCGCCATGATCCAACAACACTCTGATAACATCACAATGTCCCCGATAGCAAGCCCGGTGTAGAGCTGATTCGCCGTCATCCAAAAAATTTATCTGAATAATGTCCCGAAAAATATCTAGTAAATGTACTAAGGCATTTAAAAAATGTAGTTGTATTTTTAATAGTATATACGCAAATACCAGTACGTTCATAAAATCAGTTCTCTTTATTTAAAATATATATTATAAAATATTGTTAATTGCTATAATTTTCAGTTATATAAGTTTAATAAGAATTATGTTACTCATAAGTAGTAAAATATATTTATTAAGTTATAATAATGTCAAACTTGTACAAAAAAATTTTTTTTCGTATTATTCTAATTATGTTATATAATATAAACTTTAAATCATTGCGAATTGTTACTCGTAAAAAATCAGAATTATTTAATGAATGCGATTACCTCAATATTTCTCTGGAGATATCGTTCAACAGATTCCTTATCCCCGGATTCTACGGCATTTCTAAATGCTTCTTGATCTCCCGCAGCTAAAAAAGAATTCATTGAACAATAAATTAATGACAATAAAAAAATTATCATTTCTAAATTTTAAAGAAGGAGGTGTAAATCAAATTAAATAGGTAGCATTCAAAATTGTAATTAATTAAATTGCTGTAATGAATTCTAAAAAGAATACTGAATATAAAAATATAAAAAAATGAAACTAGTGTGTAACTATGCAATGAATACCCCTCTCTTAAAAATGCCCAATATACGTACCAGCAGAGGAGACTTCAGTTGTATCATCAATTGGGGTGAGTAAATTAGGATGCATGCGCCACTCATTGTCATGAACTTTCACCATGACGTCCTTATTTGGAAGAATACGCATCACTTTAGCCATGCGTCCCAGGATGGTAGCCATCTGTGTTTCAAAGCGTCGACCATCTCCAGTCAACAGCTGACGAACACGAGCCTCATCCCTCTCGATGAAGACGTTGCACCCCACAGTCAAAGCCACGTTGTCTGCAAATTAGTTTGGTCAGTTGGATTCAGTAGAACATTTCGAGATCCGAGTTGATAATGTTTTATAAAGACAACAAGAAATCAACTTCAAATACCCCACAATCAACCTTAATACGTAAACATAACAATTAAAACTGTTAGTTTAAGTGATTTGATGGACAAGATATATTCATTTGTCAAAATATAAATAGATCACATTTAAAAAATAAAGTATAAAGCATATGCAATGATTATTCGTTTTGGCTTACGTTTTACGATTTTCCTAATTAGATATTTTTACAAACAGAAAAAACGAAGTAATATGAATAATAAATCTGGGTCTTACCTCGGCTGCTCTGGGTAATATTTTGCAGGGCATAGGGACTGAAGTGGATCGTACTGCCAAAGATCTCAATGATAACGGAATTCATGGCGAGCTCCTTCACAGTGCAAATGTGGCCCAAACTAAGAACTAACGAGCGGGTCCAACCGCCTACACCCAGTTTTTCTTGGACTTGTTGAAGCTTATGCTCGTCACTAGTCACACGAACTTCATCGCCAATACTGAATTCTGTTAGGAATAAGTAAGCGATGGCCATCATAGAATGATGTGGTCTATGGTCATAGAACTAGATAAAATAACCGTTTAAAAGATAATTTTATTTTGCCCGAATGTATTTATAGTGCTGCCTCGCTCTACATTTAAGAAACCCAGTATAACTTACAAAAAACTATCCAATACTTCCCTGTGTAGAAGATAATGGTGACGTCATATATACGATTATAGACGAGAATCTTAGTTTTGGTTGGTTTTATGTGTAGCCTACCATAGTATTGATCAATAATATTATTAAAAGACATAACTACAGAACAATTACTCATAGTTTTATTGTCGACAATTCCTATTAGATCCACACATTGATAGTTTCAATACAAACAAAAAGGTGGTTTGTTCAAAAGCTATTGTCTCAACATTCAGTGAGTATAAGTAGCACATACTACCCTTTACCCTACGCAAGTCTGAATATTGTTGAAGAACATGACATCTTTTGATAATATGACTACTTAAAAAAAAGAATATGTTCAGGAATCAGTCAATGGTTTCCAACACTTTCCAGTATGACCACAAGACTAATTTATTTATAAGTTTTTATGATATTCAATATTATGTTTTCTAATATGACTTTGCTGTCATCTTGAATTTGGAGCATTTTGATAATGTTTCCATGATCGATCACATTTCGTTAAAAAAAATTGAGTATATGAGTACTCATGTGAGTATTCATATATATGCAGATAAAAAATCAAAAGAAAATAGCTTGTTTAAACAAAATTTACCTACCCATTGATACCTTTAAGCAGCCCTTACTACAAGTCTGTCTTTGAAATTTGTAAATATGAGGATACAAAGGCTGCTGTAATGAAATGACTCTAATGTTAACTAATCCATAATTGAACATTTTTTTAAACTAATTGATATTTTTTGAAAACATGATATATTACTTACTTGATAAATAATGATATAAATAACACAATTATTTTTAAATAAACAATGAATTATATTTTATAGTTGACACAATTATTTATCTATTATAACTATATAAATAACTAATAATTGAATTAATAAATTAATACAAAGGCGTAAAAATACAATTAATCAGTTGAATACAAGCATATTTATTATTTCTCGTAATACTATATAATTAATTATTTTTGCATATCGAATGTCATTATTGAGTAGTTTGACCCTCTAAATGTGGGGATAGACACTAAAATAATTAATGTATGATAAATAGTTATCGAGATATTTTTAAAACTTTTTTCGATAATGGCTGTCTTTAAACACGATTTCTGAAAAATGCTCAAAGATGTCAAAGTGACATCAACCGGATTCGCAATCAGCACAATTTTCTGATGCAGAAAATGCAAGAATAAACGTTTGGTGGATCCCAAAACAATGTCCCCTTAAAATCTGGGTTTGACTTCCGGACTAAATTGTTTTATCAAAAATATAACCTGATTGCTATTTGTGCATTTATTTAGTTATTTTGAGATAAGAACTATTTTTGAGAACTAAACATAGAACCAGACAAAAAGAAAGAAATAGAAAGTATTTAAGTGTTCTATGACGTTTGAAGGCCAGAAGAGAATTTCATTCGAACAAAAAAGAATTTCGATTTTCATTAAAAAAAAAATTTTCTATACAGAAATTCTCCTTAATTAGAGAAGTTATCTTTTTTAATTTCTCTTCTGACATAGTTTAAATCTGAAGCATTGGATAATTTAACTATCTACGATATGTCAAGATCAAAAGGTGATGATAATGATCGGACTTTAAGTTATGACGAGCTTTTAACATGTGGTGAAATAATAGACTTGCGCAGTTGTATCAAATGGCGTAGATAGCAGACAGAAGTGTATACTATAATGAATGGAATTATCTATCCAAACAAAATGTGGTTATAAAACTAAAACTCACTAGCAACTTCCAGATCCAGGTTGCAGATAATTTTCACAACCGATGTGACGCTGACAGTCCAGGTTTTGGAATTGTCTCTGATCAGAATATCCGAACTGCCAAAGTTTTCATCGACGACACAATATCGACCCAATAGTTGCAGTACGTCTGTATCACAATTGGGATTTCGCTGGAGAAAGAGACTCCGATTCTCGATCACTTCAACAACATCTCCTTTGTGGATATTTTCTAAGAAAAATAAATAAATAGGTATTATTAGAAAACATATTACATGGTCATTATATGTTCATGTAATTATTGCTCCAAACAAAAGCTAATTTCAGTTAAAATATACCCGTCTATTATTGAGAGAAATACTCACTACAGCGGGAATTTTGATCCTTGAATTTCTGAATATCTTCTTCTGACAGCAAAGTCGCCGCCTGTGTACTGATCCAGACATTGCTATTCCGAAAGCGCACACGATAGACACCCTTCTGGCGTCGCTTTATCACTCCCACTTTCCCGAGTAGAACTTCCATCGACGCCGAAAAACCGCCACAGTTCACCTGTAACTGTTCCACCGTCTTCCTCCGGTCGAGCAGGCGAACAAGTTCCCCTTTGGGCGACAGCGAAGCGGCCCCGCCTTCGACAGATACCGAGCGGAAGGTATGGCCAACCCTGTGGAGAGCGGCTTCGAAGTCGGACACACGTTTGAAAGAAGAGGGGTTGACTACGTACTGCTTCCCCGAGGGAAAGGCAACTAATAAGTTCCCGTTTGGGAAGGTCCGTAAGACTGTGCCGATTTCGTTAACAATCTGTTCATAATAGGATCGATAAATTTAACAAATTGACCGTATAGTATTATCTAACGTTACAAAGGAATAAATAGTATACTGTTTTTGAGATAATTTGAACTTGAATTATTAAACTTAACGATTAAGTTATGTCGTTCAAATTACAAATTAAAATGTACTCTTTTAATAATATATGATAAGAAGTTCAAAAACAATATTTTATTCGATTGGACGTCAAGATCTGTGAATCCGACCAGTTACTTACCAGCTTCATACCATCATTCCAAAGATTACACGAATCCTGAATTGCATGAAATAATTCTAGATCTTCGCTAACTATAACTTTACAATCCGTAGGAAATGCATCCTGAAATATAAATAGAATAGATAGAGATAAAATAGATATGAAATATTATTTTAATATTATTATATATTATTATATATTATATTATATATTATTATATATTATTATTTTAATATTATTCTAATAGAATTCCTAATGAAAAAATAATAATTAAGAAATACTTAACAAGTTCGATCAAAATTTGTTAAATTTTAATAATTGGCATTTTTAACCAACCTTATTCAATATGTTTTCTTTATTTTCAGCCATAACATGACTTAAATTAGTTGTATAGGATTAATGTATTGACCGAGATAGTAAAATAAAACTGTATTGTTCTTATGCATTGATAAATGAAAAGTATTTCGCGTATTGGGAATGATTATATTTATATAACAGACAGACTTCCTTCAAACAAAAAAATTCCTTCTAAAATTTGAAATAAAACACTTTTTCAATTTTAAAATAAAAGAATGAATGTTGACTTGTTTAGGCATTAAACTTTGTTATCACAAAAACCGATTTATACAATCGAAATACACCGATATGATTTTCATCTTCAAAGTATATGAGTTCAAAGTACAACTTAATAAGTATGAGTAAGAAAATATAAACTTTTTAATGAGCCATTGTTGGAGTTTGATGTTTTAATGATTCAATCGTCTAGTTAAAGAGTGTTGTGTCATTCAAAAGATAACTTATGCAACCGCACTTAAATCCATAGTATAGTAAATAATATTGATAATGACACTCTATAACCCACTCATACGAGACGACAATGAAATCCTATTTAATATAAAATATGCATACTTTCTACACATTTTCATACCCGTACAGTTCCAGTACTGGTAACAATTCTGTAAGGTATAAACGTACTGTAATTTCAAGCTTTACATTGTGATTTTTGTTGATATTAAGCCATTTATTGGGTGCATTGGACACATACTTTAATTCATACAAATTCTCTATAAACTATTCAATTGTGAGAGAATAAAATTTTCTAATAGTGTAGTTATATATGTTTTATTTAATTATAAATAATTAAAAGAAATATATGTTATGTGTATCGCTGCAAAACTATATCTCAACAATATTTGATAATTGTACCTGTGAGGAGCTTTCTGCTACGGGTGTCTTGACAATGTTCTGAAAATTAGTAGAAAATATGACAACACATATTCAGGTAAAAATTTACAATAATAAACATAACTAAAAAAAACAATTCTTTCTTTAGATACATAAATAAGTACTCAAATTTTTGTCAATATTTCATAATTACTCGAAAAAGACACAAAAAATCTAAAATTAAGAAACATTGTGGTACAACAATAATTTATTTGGTTATAGTATGTTCAATATATATGCTCAACTACGCGCATTTCAGTAATTGTGTAAACTTTGACCTGAACTATGTTAATAGCAATTCAAATAGCTATTTGTTTTTGATGCTTAGGAATTAAAAAATAATATTTTAATTGATCATGCGCAAATAGAAATATAAAGCTAAATACATTTCTGAAAATATTAATAAAATGTTTACTATTTTTATTAAATGTAGCATAGATATTTTCATGTTTTATTTCTGTTAAAAATAGTAATATATTAATTCTGTATTAAACGGAAATATTTGTAATAAATGTAAGACAATGATTTTTGGACATACTGAACAATGGGTACTAAAGCCCAAAATTAAACAGGTAATTGATTTGGGATTTAAACCACTAAAATGTGGGGGTTATATAAACAGCTGATAGTAAAGAAAACGATTTTATAGTACTCTAGCATTCTCACAATACTAAAACCTATATTTTTTTATTAATCAAATCTTCGTTGTATAATAATAATTTAATGGATTAGTTTATTGTTGTTAAAATATAAAAATGGTATGTTTGATTACACATCATAAAAAAATATCACTCAAAAATCGATCATGGTTTAAATTACATTTTTTTGAATTTCTAGTTTAATATTTGTGTACCTATATTTGATAAGTTGAAAACAAAAGAGTTGTCATTTGAAAATTGTTTGTGATTAAATTTGAAGTATCCAAAGAATCCATTAAATGAACTCTGTTTTTTGAGGTATAGCTTTAAACATATAATTAATGTTTTTCTGTATAAAAGTTTCCCTATTTTGTATTAAAAAATTCTCTGTGACGCAAATTGATATAAATTTGGGAACAAAAAAATATTTCTCGAAATACAAACCAACATTAAATAACCATAATTACCGAATTATTTGTTGTGGAAGAAGTTGTTTGAGGTGGTATTGTATCCTCCTATTAACGAAAATTAGTTGTTAAATATTTATCCATTTTTTAAGGAACATTATAATAATATAACTATAATTTGTCCATATTTAACAAATTTATAATTAATATAGACAGTAAAACATTTTATAAACAATATAATAGAACGAATACTTTTCTCTTGTAAAAGAAGGACATTAAAACTCTTATATATGTACACTTGTATATATTATAATAAATTAAGTAATTTTATAATTTGTATATTATTTTAAAAATATACCAGTAAATATTTTCTTCAAAAAGGATATTTTAAATTACATATTGACAGCTTTGTGATTCATAAATTAAATTGAACATGTTTCACCTCTGGCATTGTACGATTGTTGGTGAATGAAGGTAAACGCTGAAGAAAAGATTAAAAAAAAGAAACTAAATGATTTCTGTAAAATGTGCACAAATATATTTTTATTTTATATATTTATTTTAAAAAATTCATTACCGTGAGATTAGAACGGTAAGCAGATTGCTCAGATGACATCCGAGGTGTCCGTGTCTAAAATTTAAATGTATTAAAAATTTATGTTAATTTTATTTCGATTAAATTAAATTATAAAAAAATTAAATTAGAATAAATTAAATTAAATACAAAATATAAGCAAAATTAAATAAATAAGGACTACAATTTATTCAAAAAAGTTAAATTTTCAAGATAATTTTGGTATTTACAAATAATATGGAAATTGGACTATATATAGTAGAATTACACATTAGAATGTTTTAAACCAATTATTATAATTTAGTTAACCAAAAGTTATCAAAACAACTAAGAAAAAATATATAATACCTCAAGTTAAATTTATACATATAATTACCACACATATAGAATATAAAACATTTCATATCAAAAGTAGACATCTATGATGAAATATATATATATATATATGTGTTAGCAAAATATTTGTCAGGTATTTTTATGAATTTTACACATTGAAAACTTTTGATATAAACAAATTAATTTCTGATTGAAAAATAATGACTTACACTATACTGATCGTCAACTTCCTCTATCTGGTCTAAAAGATTCTATATAATAGAATTACACTTTAGATTAGATATCATGAAATATTTCAGAACAAAACACAAAAAAATGTCTAACAAATATATAATATATAGTTAACCAAAAGACATTTTTCAATGGTTATAAATTTATTATTTTTCTAAGAAGAAAATATTTTATACCTCTCTTTACATGTATACATACAATAACATATAGAATATAAAACATTTCAAATCAAAAGTGGACATCTATGATGAATAGTTTATATGTGTTAGAAAAATATTTTTTCAGGTAATTTAATGAATTTTACTCTATGAAAACTTTTGATACAAACAGATTAATTTCTGATTGCAAAATAATCCCTTACACGAGGCTGGTCGTCATCTTCATCTTCACCCAGCAGCACACTTCCAATTGAATCATACGACTTAAGCACAAAAAAGGTAATATTGTTTTGTATCATTGTATTTAGTTGTATAAACAAAACAAAAAATTTTCAAAAGTTTTAAAAAACAATTAATTTATTCTATCCTGAAAATCAATAAATATATCAAATTATAATACGTATTTTAATAAATGGAAGTTAAATTAATAGAAACATATTTTTAAAAGATTCTAAGTAAAAATTATTGAAAAATAAAGTAAGAGCAGTCATTTAATATTTTTAAAATATTTGGAATATGTTAATTGACATTCAATCATGGACCAAATAAGACAGCTTATTACCGGTTCAAATGATCTTTCAGCTATGTTCCTTGGCAATGAGCCAGGTTCGTCATCAGAATCGGTATTTATATATCCATCAGAATCGTCATTTTGTGAAGGTCTTTGAATCTTTAAAAAAAGTTTTAATAATCAGAATTAATCTGAAATACAAGTATTGATATTAATATAGATCAAACTATGAAACATACCTCTTCATTTTCAAGTTTAAGAAGTATCGAATTTAATCGAAATTTATACCCAGGACGTGTTTCCACATAAATATCTCCACAGCTGTGAAAATCTTTTATAGTTCCTACTTCACCAGCGACCTGAAGAGTATCGCGAAGAAAAGAGTTAAAATTCTATAAAAAACGAAATTCTTGATATGCCTCTAGTCAATATAAAATCATTAATTTTAAATATAAAAAAACTATATTTTAAAACACATTAGTTTGTTCTGAAAATTGTCTTAGTTAAAATTTCATGATGATACGAAATTTGTGTTTTAAGACTTTTTCAGTCATGATCAATTATTGTTATTACATAACTATAATATTATAATGATGATAAATCAATAGTCAGTTAAAAATTTTAAACAAAAACCTTTGTTAGTAGAACAGATACAAATACATTATAAATGTTAAAAAAAAGATCTTACATTCCTCAGTTCTTCATACCACTGTCCAGATTTAAGCATTGTAGATTTTATTCTGGTAATATCCGACTCTACTATGACTTTGTCATTAACTCTAAATTTCTGTCGAGCAGACATTTTAAATCTAAAAAAAACATAAATTAAAACAATTTATTAAATAACAATGTAAATAAAAGCAGGGTAAAATGAAAGATGCAAGTTTCACTAATATTTGCCTAAATAGCAGAAAAAATTATAAATTTCAATAACTAGTGTCAACTACATATTACTGTTTTATAATATTAATTAAAATTAAATAATAGTATTATTATAAATAATTAATCCAACAGAGATTGTTAACTAAAAATGATTTTGAACCTTTAAATAGAAGAGTTACAACATATTGGAATATGATGTTTTTATATACAATTTGCTTCAAATCAACAAGATTCATCCTAAGTTAATTTTATTTGAAAAATAATTCTATAATATTAATTAAAATTATATCAGTATAATGATTAATCATTTTGTAAGTGTAATAACTTAATTTAAAACAATGTAATCATGTAAAAAAGTAATTAAATTTAAACAAATATATGTCACATTCCAAACAAATTCAAATAGTAATAAATCATGACGAGTAGAACTCTAGCGGACGATTCAGCGGACGATTCAGCGGACGATTCAGCGGACGATTCGATTCATAAGGGGGGACCCTTACCAAAAAAA
>JAUZNC010015449.1:0-18522 GCA_034780395.1 Vannuccia rotundouncinata | reverse complement strand
ACCAGCCGATACACAGTCGATACCCAACCGATACCCAACCGATACTCAACCGATACACAGTCGATACCCAACCGATATCCAACCGATACCCAACTGATACCCAACCGATACCCAACCGATACCCAACCGATACCCAACCGATACCCAACCGATACCCAACCGATACCCAATTGTTATTCAATCGCTATTGAATCGCTGTGCTCTAAAATAGTTAAATTTATCACAATCCATTATTTTAATATTTGCTTATATACTTCAACATTTTTCCCAAAGGTTTTTATTCACAATCGATTAGCTTAGTATAGAATAGCTCTTATAAAATAGACAACCCTAAAAAACGTCACTTGAAAATTTCTTTTTGAAGTTTAACTAAGAAAATGTTGTAAAATATTTAAAACGTGAAATTAAAAGAATAATTTTTTTTTTCTTTAGATGAGTTTCATACAGTTCAAATTGGTCTTTCGTTATATCAAAATTCATTAAATTTATAATTTAGCAGTGGAGCATCATTCATTGTACTTATAAAATATTAATTTTGTCAAAATATTTATAGAAAACAGATGCTCTAGTAAAAAAAATGTAGGAAAATTTAAATTATATTATTTGTCGTAATTTATAAAATGTTTTTAACATTTTCAAAAACATGTAAATACTCAAATCGAGATATTAATCTAATTTCTCCTGTAATTGCAGTTTCTCTACAGTGAATGAATTATATTAAATTATATTATTTGTCGTAATTTATAAAATGTTTTTTACATATTCAAAAACATGTAAATACTCAAATCGAGATATTAATCTAATTTCTCCTGTAATTGCAGTTTCTCTACAGTGAATGAATGAATATAGGATTAGCGATGAATTATGAAAAGAGGGGAAAATAGTTGTCTATAGTCTAATAGAATAGTTTTATCCTATTGTATTTTTCATTTTGTTGTTTAGACTGATGAGTAGTTCCCATACTGCTAAACTATTTGTAATTAATCATATAATATAAAATAATTGTGCATAAAAGAAACTTTTCCTAATCAGTTTAACTTGTTAAAATATATAGTTTTTTGTTTATTATCTATATATAAGTTATCTTGCAAATAAGTAATATATAAAAATAAAATAAGCAAATTTAATTTAGAAATTTATTTAGAAATCTATTCATAATATATATCAAACTTTTGAATTAAATTCAAACAAATTTATTCTCAAAACAATATTTTCACCATAAATTAAATATTTACGGTTTATTATAAAAGGATTCTTCATGATGGAATCTTTATCAGTTGGAAAATTTATTTCACGTTTTATTAGATTACATTCGTACGCGTATATTAAATCTTTTATTATATAAATAATAGTGGGCTATAAATCCTAGAAACGGAAATGACAAATGAAATATTTAAACAATAATTTTAGATGTCATGTTTATAACATCAACGTTTCTAAATATTTGCCTCGTAGAGAATTATCCAGACAATTTCTGATCATAACTGTTCTCTTTAATTTAAACAATTTATTAAATTGATATTCCTGAATTGGGATCTAAATACTTTCTCAAATCAATTTAGACGTTAATTGGTGCCTATATATAACCGGGTGTAAGCCGTGCCCTTTAATTTATTCTGAATCTGTATATAATGATGTTAACAAATAATTGCTTTGTGAATAATTCGTGTAAATATTGATCGGAAAATTATTCCGGTCAGAGAATCTCATTTTAATGATTTTCCTCAGTCTGCAAAATTTGTAATTAAATAAAATAGCTACATCTGAAATAATACTGAAAATTTTATATCAAAATAGACACGGTCAATAATCTTTCATATATGAAGATGCTCAAAATACAACGTTAATAATAGCATTGGTGAATGCATCCTTACTTATAATTAGTCTCGTGTATTGATCTAAATTCTTCATTTATTTCGTTTTCTTTTCTCATGGATATACCTGCCCATAATTACAAAAAAAACTAACAAAGTAACACAGGCAGGGATGGGTGCATACGCTTGACAAAAGAGTGGACGTTTTGGGAATATTTTCATTAATAGAGAATATAGTATCATTTTTTTGTAGTTCTCTCGATAAAAGATTTAATTAATGCAAAACTATTCAGGTAAAATACTTTCGACTCAATTTGACTGATAGATTATATAAAATATACATTATAAATGAAGAAATGCATTCTTGTTCATTGCAACCCTTTCATTTATTATTTAAATCATTGTTATTATATCATAAATTAATTATAAATAAAGGGCACGTCTTTATCTAAACAGAAACTATACATATTGTGAAGAAATATCTTTTATGGAAAGAAAGATTAAATTATATTTTATCTCTGAATTTGGATTGATATGTATGTATAGCTACAGAATTTTGTAAAAAATCATACTATGCATAAAAATTAAGTATTGTATTATTAAAATATTAAGCAAACATTATGAGATATATATTTAAAATAAGCAAAAAAAATTTTCTTCAGTCGCTAAGGAAACTCTAAAATTGTTAACTTGTAGAAATGTATCAAATTTATAAAATCCTTAATTAACTGTGAATTATTTTTCAAAAAGATATATTTTTTAATAAATAAATTCAAAAAATTCAAATTAATGATAACTTTTTAAAACAGTTTTTAATCTTTTAATAAAAAACTAAAATAAATTCAATAAATACGTCTTGATTCATTTTATATTAAATTTTTCTGTAGTTTTAGCGGCAAATTTTATATATATAGGGAGTGTTCATATTTTACTTTTATTGTATTTAATCTGTATATATATAATTTTGCTAATAATAACAATCCACTTTATATTGACACTCTGCCATATATATTATAGATACATTTAAAGCAATTAATTACCTAAGCGTTAAGGGCGTCTGAACAAGTAATTGTATTTATCAATGTACATTGTTCATTTGTCATTGTATAAATTGATCGAACCTTTCATATTTCATTTCTAATTTATAAACATATTTCGATTTTTGAATTCTATGTTTAACTAAAGCGTTCTTTTTTATTGCTCCTGTATTATTGCAAAATGGTGCTGTCAATCAAACTATATATACTCAATACCTGATTGACATCCCATTCTAACATTGTATTCATAACAACATAATTATAGCATAGTTAAATATTCCTAGTTGTTTTGGCAACACATACGCTTCACAAAATGTACACGTCTAGTTGTTGTTATACCTTGTAGACATTGGAAGAAGTAATCTAATCGGGAAAAGCCGAACCATGCCAGAACAAAGCAATGACTACAGATTGGTGGTCTTCGGGGCTGCTGGTGTGGGCAAAAGCTCCCTAGTTCTTCGCTTCGTTCGGGGTACCTTCCGGGAATCATACGTGCCGACGATCGAGGATACATATCGACAAGTGATTAGCTGTAATAAGCAAGTAAGAGATAACTATTATAAGTTATTATATACAAATAAATTTAGATAAGAAAACGTTTCTATATATTTGTAGAATTTCCCATTCAAATGTGAATAAATGAGCAACAAAATCTGAAATAAGTCATTCAAATGTGACAACTTTCAATGTTCACGTTTGAATTAAAATTGTGGGTACTTCACTAGGGCGCTACAAATATGAATTTATGGAATTGAAATTCGTTTAATTTCATTCCAATTAGACATTGGTAATTCAACTTAGTCAAATAATGGAATCTGCTTGTGTGTGTATACGCAATTGACTAAGAATTTCACATTTATCAGTCCTGGAAATAAGGGCTGTCCGATGGACAGCTAAATTTTTTAACGGACAAGTAAAACTTTTGCGGACAGGTAGATTTTTTTTACTATGTGTGCCTATGTGTATTAATTTATAAACAGTAAATAAATAGACATGTAAATATAAATAGACAGGTAAAATTATATAACGGGCAATTAAAAATGCTATCAGGACATGTACAAAAAATTGCAGCAAACATTACAAACGAATTCTGAAGAATTTTCTTCAATAAAGAATATTTTATTACACTGTGCTTGCACGAATACGAGCAAATGATAGCAACATCCTTATTTCGAACACTGTTTAGTTACGTATGTCGTTTTAATTTAAAAATTGTGATTAAATCGTTCGATAAAATAAGCTAAACAAAAGTATTATACGACTAATAATAATTGACTATCAATGCATAAAGCTTAATTTGAAAAACATCTATTTAGTGACGTTTATTTCACCATTATTAACGTTTAATCCGCATAGAATATCACAAAATAATGTTATTTGATTAATGTTAAATAACTCTTGATAGTATATAATCCTTGTAAATGTGACTTTGGATTTAATTCCTTTGTATAGCATAGTGCTTATAAAGAAATAAAGAGAGAAAAATAATTTAAACATATAGCTTTTTCCATGATAGAGTTATGTAGCAAGAAAAACTAATTTATCAGTTATTTGAGGGAAATTTTGCGGCATTTATGTCCAAAGTCTTATCTCAATCCAAAAGCGAACCACTCCCGCATTGTCTAGGCAGCAATTGATAAAGTCATATTGATCCATGCTTCCTATATATGCCAGCCTTGTGCAAATACATAGCCAAGGATATAGTCAACCAGGTCCCCAAAGGCAATTAATCAGTCTTTCAGGATCCTGATCGCTAATTGTAAATCTTGTTATTTGTTTATATTAACAAAATAATTGTTCGCTAGATTTGTTATGCTACTAAATATAGTCAATATGGCGCAAAATAAATCACACTAAACAATTATTTCCTTTGAGATTTCTGAAAATATGAAAAACCAGCTTTATAATAAAATATTTCTAATTTCTTAAAATCAATTGACGAATAATGTAATTTAAGTTAACCTTGAAAATATCAATATTATGCATATTGTTTTGGTATACGCGTGAAATATAAATGATTGTATGTCTTTTATAAATAATAATTTTTAATAATTTTGTAACACAGTAAAATTATTTTAAACAATATGAATATAAAAAAAAATGAATTAAGAATTCCATATCTATTTATAATATCCAGAATGACTGAAACCTTTTTCTTTTTAAACAAAAATTTCAAACGACCTACTTATCCAAACAATGTATCCAAACAATGTTTTACTCAACTATCTATAATTTTTTTTATAAATAAATGAATAAAAATTACTTCGGCTTGTGTTATGGAAAGCTGAAAGCCTAATTTACCTCAAAATCTTATCTTTCTCTTCACATTGAGACGAAAAATTGGTATAATGGTAGAAACTTAATAACAACATAAAACTTATATAACATAAATGGAAATGTTCCCTATTAGATACCGAGGTAATTAATCAAGCAATTAATCTATTCTTTTCTCTTACATTCAACATTTTTTAATGTAAAGTTTTTTCTCAAATCCCGCTATCCATTTCAAAAAAATATAATCTTCTATGTTTTTATCCTATCAGGCATCGAAACCAGAGAAATTTTTTCTAATATGATAATTGTCCATTTTAAAATATTAAACAAATATTTCATTATAAAAATACTACACAGTCTTTGCAGTCAAGAATTGACCCATTTGTGGTCATAATAAATTATTTATAGAAATCTTATAAGCTGGTGTTTCCTTTTGCTTTCTTTAATAAATATTTCCATCTCCAAATGTAGGTGTGCACCCTACAGATTACCGACACAACTGGCAGTCATCAGTTCCCCGCCATGCAAAGACTAAGCATCTCCAAAGGACACGCCTACATCCTTGTCTACTCGATCACAAATCGGGGCTCCCTGGAAGAACTCATTCCAATCTTCAACGAGGTAAAACAGATCAAGGGGGCCGATCTGGAGGGCAGTCCGATCATGCTGGTTGGAACCAAATGCGATGAAACGGACAATCGTGAAGTTCAGCAGACCGAAGGAGAAGCACTAGCAGCGCAGTGGTGCTGTGGGTTTATGGAGACCTCGGCAAAGTCTAACATCAATATCAAGGAGATGTTCCAGGCGCTGTTGCAAATGGAAACCCGCCGGAATATGACTCTGGTTGGGGATGCGAAAAAAGCTAGATTTGGTCGTAAAAATTCTAAAGATAAACTGAAGACAGGAAAGTGTGTTATATTATGATTTTTATTTCATTTACTGTAAAACTATACTTTTGTAAATATTATAAGCACACGAAAAATAATTTTACTTTATGAAAAGAGTTACATTATTTTTTTTCTTACCAAACAAAAAGATTTTTAATTTTACTATCAAGTATAGTTTTCAACTATTTTGAAATTCAACAATTATAGTGTTGTTGCTTATTTTGTTTTCTATAAATATTTGTGTATAAACTGTATGTTAAACTATTAAACGTTATATTAAATATAAAATACATTTATTAACGATACCATATTACAGCCAATAACTGCACTATTCCCATTATTTCATTATTAAAATTAACTTTCAAATATTGCCTTTAAAGAATTTGTACATATTGACATCAAATATTTATATAAATATAAAATTTCATTTTCAATATATTCCTTTCTTTGTTGGGATTTTATTTATTACTAAAACAAAAACGAGTGGGCCTGGAAGCTGTCTCAAATTATATGAATAATTCTAAACCTGTAATTATATATTATTTCAAAATATCTTTGAAATATATAAAAAATATTTTACAACAATATAAAAATTAATCAGTGAATATATTGTTCTCTTACTGGTTACTTAATATATCACACAGGTAACTTAACTGAAAAATATATTTCGAAGAATCATTCAAAGTTGGCCGGGTTTAAAACAAAGTCAATGTTAATTTTACAAATTTCTCTCTATAATTGAGGGCGCATGTACCATCAATAATGAATTTTTAAATAGCTATAGACAAATTGCATGTCTATAATTATTAATAATGTCTTTTCTTGTAATTATGTATTATGAGTCGGTTATATCAAATTATCCGAACGAGTAAATGCAGAGTTTAAACTTTGAAATAGAATATATATAGCTATATATATATAGAGGGAGAGAATATTAAGAATTCTTCACATTTCAGTGGCTGTTTTGTATATATATATGATAAATATTTCAAAATACTATATATTCCAAATGTAAAATATACTGCTAAATAAATAAGTAAAGAAATATTTTGCTTATTGGAATATTTTGAAAATTTCTTTATTTTGTAAACTATTAAATTAGTTATTCTAAATATAATTGTAATATAAACAATGTCAACAGAAAGAGAAAACTGTCACATTCATTAGAATTCTACTGTCAATTGTTTTAGCTCCCATGATGCATTAACGCTTCCGATTGTTTTAGCGTATACAATTTTAATTTTAATCCATTTTAATTTCGAAAACATTTTTTTGCTATATAATAGTAAAATTTTATTTCATATTACTTTATTTACTTTAGTTTTACAATAAATCTGCAGTTTAATTCACTAAAATATTATTTAATCATTATTTAATATTATCAATAAAAAGTAATGAATTATTTTTCCAATTGAGCAAAATTATTATTTATTCACATTATAGTAATAATATTGTAACATATTCTATAAATTCAATATTTTAAATCATAATTTATTCAATCTTAAAAAGTACTCCTTAAAACCAACCATATCGAGAAAAATACACTCACGAATTTCTCATAATACTATTGTTTGATATGCAACATTGAAGAAGCATTTCAATTTTTCCATTTTATAATTGTTCCGCAGAAAAATTTTTTTTTTCGAATTTCAAGGTCGAACGAGTGTCAAAGAAAAATTTAATCAAATAAATGCTACTATTTTCACACCTGATAACCCCTATCTTTATCGCTTCAATTACCTATTATAATGCATAATCTCTCTAGATACGTGATCAATTATCTATCGGAGTTATTTGTCTAATTAATTTATCGATTAAAATTAACCCCTGGAATATATTTCTTACTTTTTGTATTTGACTTATATTTTATAAATTGAATTTAAAACGTTAAAATAGAGATTATAGTTAGAAATTCAATTCAGTATTTTTGATTTTAATATTTATTTTACAAAAAACAACATAGACAAAGTGTAATAAATTCAAACATTAAGAATTGTAGATTAATATAAAAACATATTCAAATATGGATGAAATTATTTAAAAACTTTTCAAACTCAAACTTGGTACGCTGCAACAAAACATATCGATCCACCATGCTTCAAAAATTTAATAAAAAAGCTAGCCGTATAACTCTAAATAAATTTTAATTGTGAAATGTCAAAAAACAAATTCTGAAGAGAATGGAACAAAATATTAACATGATTTTATCGGTTTATGAGCGGACATATATAGACATAATATTTGGATATTGTATGTAATTCCAAACCAAGAATATCCTTCTAAAAAGAGAACATGTATTTTTAAACAAGACGATGTCATTTTAAAAGACAATCTCCCTTTGAACCTACTCGTTCGACATATTTAATGATGCCTTTTTTCTTTCTGTAATATTTATTTCATAATTCAATTAATGTAGGGTTAACATAAGGAGATTTTTTTGAATGACATTTCAACACTTGTGGATAAATGTCGACTTTTGTTGAAATATTTATTTTTGTGGCGTTATATGATTAATTAAATGTATTCCATTTTAAAACTCTTCATGTACACCTTGTCTTGGAAATATTATATTGTGGACATGTGTCACTTAATTTAAATAGAAACCTGCCTAATTATTGAACTGTTTCGATTGCATATATTCACATATAACTAGGATAGATTCGACAAACCTTTAGTCATTCCATCTAATCCATTTCTCAATGTAGTACACAAGTATAAGTAATTGAAAATCAAAAATAACAAATATTAACACATCTCTATGAAACATTTTGGCTTAATTCTTAATTTTTTCATAACGAATTATTTTCAATTAACCGAAATTTTAAATCATTTATATTGAAAAGCAATTGAACCTTTGAATAAATCTCAAAGATTATTTTAATCAATCTCGTCTGCATTTAGTAACCAGAAACCATGATGCCCGTAGACAGGGTGGGAGGAGTAATAGGGGTGACTATTCCCCCCCCACCTCTTTAAAATGTTCATGCCGCCTAAAATTTTATCAACAATTTGTTCATCTAATACCTAACAAATGTATGTTATATTATGCCTGGCTGTAATTTTTTGTATACTTACCTAACTGTAATTATTTGCGACTTTTAAAATTTTATTTAAAAAAATCGTTATTTTATTTGGCGCCTATTTTTACATGTTTATTCTCCCCACTCTTTCGAAAATTCCTGACTATGGGCCTGAGAAACTACAGCGAAGTATAAACACTTTTTATTATTTTTAAAATTTTAATTGATTTGTTATTATTTTTAAACACTTCATTTATATGAAAGAAAGTTCAATTAACATAAATTATTATATTAGTATTTGAACATTAAGTACAAAGATCTATATAATTTCTGTAAATATAGTAATATACAAAATGCCGAAGAAATACAATGTCGAAGAAAGCATCGAATTATATAGTAAGCCTGATTAAATCTTAAATTTTCACCATAACACTGATTGTTACTACAGTGCTAAATAGACTCCAATACAATAGTCTTGATTACTTATTATTACTATCTTTAAATAAATATACCGTATTTCTTCGCGTATAAGCCCCCCCCCCCCCCCCATATAAACCTAATATTTGCCACTCAAAGTAAGGGGGAGGGTGGCTTATACGTGAGTCCGAAAAAACAAAAAAATTAACATACGTTACTTGACAAAAATTAAATTTAATTAGTAACCGAATAGATAGGTATAGGTACTGCATAGGTGTAGGCAAAAATAATTGACAAACGTTTCAATATAAACTAATGTATACCTACCTAATCAAATATATGTTTGTTGATAGGACATTGTATAGACATTGGATAGTAGGTACCTAATGTTTTTAAGTGGTTAAATATGATATACTTATAATATTTATACGTGGGTCATACAAAAATCAACATTTTTGAGACTCAAAGAAGGGGGGGCTTATATGCGGGGGGGGCTTATACGCGGAGAAATACAGTAATAATTATTATCTGGATATATCGCGCACTGCTCTGGAGAAATTTATATATATTTATATATACCTATATATATTGTTTGAATCAAGATAGCAGTAATACACTATACAGTGATGCTGTGATGATGTATGATTTATAGGGAGCGTAGCATAGTGGTCATATGCCGGCCAATATAATTACCAATATATAGCTATAGGCCTGCACTGCTTGAATCTAGCTACGTTCGATCGGGCTTAAGATATTTTGTGGTTAAACAAATTTCTGTCTATTTACCTTTTTCAGGAAGTTTTTCTTCGGCACATTGTTAATTTTTAATACTGTTTACCGGTATTGTACTTATACTGCAGAAATATAGGGGCTTTCTTTAAATTCTTATTTTAAAAATTATATTAAAATATATATCATTGCATTGGAGATAAACTAAGTTATATATAATAAAAAATTATTATATGTTTATAAGTAGCAGATTAATTAAATCACAAAATATAGTTTGAAAAAATCTAACACCTTTAAAATTGGACCAAACGCCAAACGTACAGCTTTTAAAGATATTAAACCAATTGGTTATATCAAATATGAAAATTTAATTAAAATTGTTTAAAAACTTAAAATTAATTTCACATAATTATTATACAACTGCAATACAATATTTATATATAAATGTATGACGGATACATGACATTTTCAAATGCATAATTAGAATCTGTAATTCTGACATACCTACATTTTTACACAATATCAAAATCTCGGGATATCATAATAAGTTGTAATTTTAAATTTTATTATGAAATTTCAGTTAATAATATATTTTAATACAATAATAACTTGCATCGTTTGGAGTATTATAAACAGTTAAATTAATATATGTTTAACAGAAATATTCATTAAGATAAATTTACTTTTTTATCGAAAAATTACATCAATTTCAGAACTTATTTCCTGTTGACGACATATTTGTTTTAAATGACAATGTAAACAGATGCATATTTCAAAAAATGTGGATAAAGTATGCTATTTTTATTTATTTTCTTATTTATTATGTTTATGTTATCTGTTTTATTCCTTTTATATTTAATATTTATACAAAACTGTATTTTTATTTATTTTTTAATTGTTAAATTAACAAAATATAGTTAGACAGATTAAATATAATTAAAATAGTGCAGAAAAGGCATATATAGTGGTCTAATTGTGGTCTGGGGCCAGGTGATGCTCCTTATTTCCAGTTATAACAAGGCAAACAGCACTTTTAAATATAGTGTATATTCCTTAGATGTTGATCTTAATACATATCATGACATACAATTGTCATGAATGCATGCTGGTATAATTAATAGTGATTAACTATATATAAATAACATAAACTATGCTTTTTAAAATTTATAAATATAAATAACATAAATCATATTAAAACCACATATATTTTAAATAGTCTGTATTGAAATTAATATATTTAATAACCAATTTTAATAAAAGTTTACAGTTATGCAAAAAATAATTATATCACCATTTAATTTTAATGTTTAAAACATTTGTTATATTTTAAAAGTGAATTATGACCTATTTTTTATTTTTAAAAATTAAAACAGAAGCATAACAATGGCAAAATTATTATACTTCAAATTTTATATATTTAAGGAAATTTATTTATTATTTATATTATTCATTTCAATTACTAAACATGATTAATCAGATATTAATATTTCAAACATTATCAAAGATATTTACTAGCTACATTTTATTTTATTTGTATAGTCAATTAGTTATTAAATTAATATTCTCCCGAATATCATAAAACATTTATCTATAATATCTATAGGACAGTTTTTTATAGACAATATAAAGTACATTTGTTGGGATGGCTGAGTGATTTAGATACTGGTTTGCAAAGCTGTGGTTATTGTCTTAGATCAGGTTTTAGCCCACCCTCAGAATTTCTCATTCTTGGCAGGCAGCTGTGCCTATCATAGGACTAGCAACCATTATAGGGATTATTCAGTTTATACTCTATAACATGTATCTACCATCAAACTTATGAGGGTTTTCAAATAAATCACTTATCTTATCTTGGGCCTGTTGCACAAATGAGAGTTAAGCTAGTCATTGGGTAAGTTTTACCCATTGGGTAGTGCTACCTAATGGTTAAATTTACTTACCTTGCACAAACAACTATTAGTTACAACGCATAGTAAATGGATGCTCTGTCACTCTTCTTACTGTGATTGGCTTAAATTTGTAGACATTTATTTTAATAAATAAAATATATATAAATAAAATAAAAGATAAATAAAATAAAATAAATAAATATTATAAATAAATCATAAATAAAAGATATTCATTTAAAAAAAAATACATTTATGTAGTAATTATGAATAAAAACTGTTAAATTCAAAAATGCTATTGAATAAAAATGTTTTGTATAATGCTGCACACAGAACTTTCACTCAATGAAAATGTGTCTCCAATAACACCAAGCTGTGAGCAATTGGCATAAAATCATAATGTAATTAACAATTGGCACATTGTAGAAACATTCCATGGTTTATTTGAAGAAGGAAGTAAATGATGTATATGTTCATGTAGTTCAATGACACTTTCCTTTTTAAATTGATATTGTCGAAAAAACAGATTATGAGACAGATTATTTTCTAAATCATGTCGATTGATAATAACATTGAGATCATTATCACCTAGGTCTACAATATCCACAATATCTACAACATCCATAATTAAAGTGATTAATATGATATATAATAAATTGTGATATATATAAATTTTCAATCCATATTTCATTAAATATCAATAATCTAATTGGTTCACAAGTTTACCTAGCAACTTACTATTGCCTATAATGTGTATTAAAGTTGTAATACAAAAAGTTAATACATGTATTAACTTTTAGTCATTGGGTAACTTAATAATTGAATGTGCAAGCCATGTATTCTAACCAACAATTAATTTACCCAATGACTAGCTTAACTCTTGTTTGTGCAACAGGCCCAATAAATATTAAATATTTAACATAATTATTAGAAAACTAATCTTGTTTATTATTATTTGACTGTCCTTTTTATATTTCTGTTATATAATTATGTAAGTAGCTATAAATGAAATAAAACTGTTATATATATTAAAATGTATTACCATTTATTTCTATATCTAATAAACAATATAAAAAATATATTATAAATTATTATTAAAAATATGATAGCCATCAAAAGAATTTTATATTTTTGGGTTTCTATATAGGTTTTGTTTCCTTAGCATATTTACCTAAAAAATTTTAATTATTTTTTGTAATTATTTTAGTTACTTTATAAATCAATATTCATTAAATCAAATAATTTTAAATATGCATTACATAGAATATTAAAATGTGAAGATGTTAATTTACAAGATTATAATATTAATATTTTCATTATATATAATAAAAAAATTAAAGTAAATTAAATTAAATACAAAAGATACATTATATTCCTCAGCCTATAACAGCAAAGTTACTATAATGGCAAAGGTACTAACTATAAAGAAATTGACACCTAATGTACTCAAGTATAAAATATATGTTAATTCATATTGCTATAATATATTCAAATATGCTAAATTATATAAAAAATGTGAGGTACTTAGTTTCTAGAGAAGATAATTTGAGTATGTTACATATTATTTTATTTTACTTGATGATATTCTATAGTAGGTGGGGTAAATTTCCTGGAACAAAAAATGTGTTATTATTTATTTTAAATTATATCAGGGATCATTTTTAGCTTTACTATACTGTATTTATTATAGCCATTATTTAATTCTGACTAATTAATGTATTTAAAATAAATTTTTTATTACAATATGAAAACATTATGAAAAACAGTATCAGTCTTACTTATTAACTATACTTGCTATAAAATGTCTTTGTTCCCATTGATTTCTTATTTTTGCCTCTAGTATTGATATAATTGTACTGGTATCTCAGCATGTTTTGCTTTGTTAAAATTTTTTAATGATATTAAAAAAAATGGTTTATTTGTGCATTTATTTTTAATGTGAATCAAATTTAAGTTAAAGTATTGGAATATTTTGAAGAGACACCTAAACTTTATTAATAAACAATTTCGTTTTTAATTTAGTGAGATTTCAATCAATTAATATTCCACATTAAATGGGGGCATTTGTAAAATGATAATTGTTACACTGGAAAAAATTTGTTTTTGCAAATAATAAAAAGCTAAAGTTTTTAAAATTATTTATAATAGTTATTGATTTAACATCCTAGAAACAGCAAATTATTATTTTTGAAACAATAGATGCAAACACTTGTCAAATTCACCAACTGAAGTTATTAACACTTTGTTCAAATGTCACGATTGTGATTTTTTGATCCTTAATCACAGTAACAGTTACTTAATTTGCTATATATGCCTTCTAACTCTAAATAATTTACTATTTTCAGATTATGGAAATTTGTGTGATAATATTGTTATTTTGTGCTATCAGTTGCTTTTGTGGTAAGTTTTTTTTTAATTTCTGATGACATTATTGTAATATTGTAAATTATTATCATTAGAATGAGCTTTTTGGAAAATATATGAACATTTCTTTTTTAACATTCTTTTTGAACATGCAACAACAAAATATGTAATGTATGTAATATTTCAAAATCAAGTAAATTTTATTTCTATCCTTTCAGAATCACCCCCACTTTCTTTTAACCGCCAACAAGTATGGACTTATATGACTGTCGAAGACAACAAATTATATATTAGTTTTCCTGTGAATGCCTTCCCTTCTCCGACTTACTCTTATTATGAAAATGAAACTTTAATAAAAGAAGACTCACCAGACAGTTATTATTTCCCGAGTATCAAACGAAATAAGGCTGGCATCTATCGTTGTGTGGCTAAAAATAATGTTGGGAGTCTCAGAAGTCCACCAATTTTTGTGAATGTTATCTGTAGGTTTTAATGTTTTATAATTTTATTTAAATTGGAGAGATCGTGAGGTAAAGAAAATTATCACTAAATGTAATTATTTTTGATGCGTTGTAATTTTTTTCAAAGTCAAATTTAATTTGAAAAATTACTTTTTCTCATTTAATTATAAAAATTGTGATCAAAATAGATGCATTTACATTATTTATTTTATGATTACAATTAAATATTAAATATTACATATAATTATTTTTGAAACGGGCATGATATAGTTCCATAATTTTTGGAAATATCAATTTCATTATGAATTTATCAAAAGATTGTTGCCTTCGATGTTGTTCGGTAAAATATATAACTTTGAAAGCAGCAAAGTTTACCTCGTGATTCACTTCTGTCATTGCAGACTTCGACAAAATTTCTGAAGCTGAACAGACATTTGTCAAGAATGGGCAGCGAGGTTCTTATATTATTTTGAAAATTCCTTCGGATGTAAAGGCTTATCCCGCAGTTAGTAGAACAGAATGGTTTCAGAATGCACAACAAGTTGGGCCGAGCTTGCATGTTCATCAAAGCTACAAGGGAGACTTGGTATTTTTGGATCTTCAAATGTCAGATTCAAATAAGCTGTATCGAGCACGTCTAAGTAATGGTTATAATCCTACTATCATGAATACTCCAACTTATAATATCATTATTTCAGGTATTTCATCTAACTTGATTCTTTTATATTTTTACATTTTTTTCGGAGGATCATTGTTATATTTGAATTATAAAAAATGGGAAAAAAACAGACATTATTTGAACAAAATAATTCAAACTTTATAAAACTTCAAAAACAAGGTTTTTAGTTATTATACCAACATGAAACCATTTAAAGAAAATTAACTGATTTTCGATTTTGATTTCATAGTATTTGTCCTTTTTAAATCCAGCATATATTAATCGTTCTTCTAATAATTATAAATTTTGTTTTTACCATGATAGACAATACCGAAACTGGTCGTCTGAATCCTGTAAAAATCACTGAACCATCGGATGTCATTATCAAATTGGAAGAATCAAAACCAGCTATATTTGAATGCCTTTTTAATGCAAGGTGTGTATGCTTTTAATATAATTTAAATAAAACTTATGCATAATAGAATATAATATAAACAACAATATTAAAAAATCGAGTTTACTCTTAAAATTTAATTAACGTGTAGGTTTTTTCCGGCCGTATTTGTTTTTGTTTATTTACCGATTTTGTTCCGTTTAATTCAACACCATTTTTATAAACTTTTAAATTAGTTTTAATTGGTTAAAACTTACCATGCCTCACACATCTATTTATAGACCACTGAGTGATCTTCGAATCAGATGGTACCGCTCGCCTACAAAAGAAGGAGTTATGGTAGAAATCAATAACTCACGCTACACCACTAACGCCTTCAATCGAACGTTAACTATAAATTCAGTTGTGGCCGAAGACGCTGGTTACTACAAATGCGAGGGAACGCTGGACGTTAGTGTCTCCAGTCGTTTGGCACAACTAAAAGTGTGGTCTTTGCCGAAGGTGACGACTCGTGAGCAGGGCTCTGAAATATCCATAGAACAGGGCAGTAGTCGGTCACTCCCATGCGCTGCGAGTGGGTTTCCAGAACCCACAATTGTCTGGTTCCAAAATGCAGTAGCTATAGGAGACTCGCACCCGAGGTAATTTTTTAAGAAGTATTATGTTCTTCGATCGACTTAGTTCAGCCGGTCCGAACTTGGCAAAGTTTTGTGTTATCTATAAAGTATTATTTAGCCCGGGGGGTCAAGACTGACTTTTCTAGAGAATTTCTTTTTAGTGGAGTTCGAAAAGAACCAATTTCGAATGAAATTGGTTTAACAAATACGGGACCAGACCGTGTGAGAACTATTTGTAACATTTGGTGTATGTCAAATAATAGCTTGTTTTGCATTTGACTGCAAAAATGACAAATAATATAGATAGACACACTGCTTTCCATTTTATCTGATTTTGTTTCTGAATTTAAGATCAATTTTCTTCTAAATAGTTTTAGAATCAAAATTGAAATGCTTTTTTCCAATATTTAGAAATAACAATTAATATTAGATGTCATTAATTTTCGTGACTGTGTTTCAATAAAAGAATAATATAATAATCAATTTTTATATTACCTTTTTCATTTAAAAAGAGTATTAAAAATGTTCTTTGAAAATTAAAAGCGTTTTGTGAAATTTTGAAAACTTAAGGATTTTACTGAAATAAATATAGTTTAAAACCATAGATAGAGGGTTCCTACAGGTCTTGCAAAACTGGAAAAGTCTATAAATTTAAAATATTTAATAACAGGCCTTGAATTAGAATATTATCGTTTACTATTTTATATTATTACAATATTATTATATATATATTATGTGTGCTCATCAAATATAAGATGCGCTATCTTAAATGTAATCTTTAAAATATGAAAATCGGTATGAAAGCCCACAAGTTCAATTAGTTCCATTAGATCAAAATAATAATCATTCATCTATCAGCTTACTGTTTATGCTTATTCTGTTTTACTAACCTTAATGCCATTTCTAAAATGTCAAGATTAAGGCACAACAATGTGAAAGAGTGTCCTCTGGCATTCGTGGGTGCATACATACCTCATTCTGTTAGTCATCATTAATTCTTGGCTATAGTTCAATAAATACTTACTAGTAATACATTTTTCACATATGAATTGGTTGGCATAAAAAATTTAATACTCATAAGCATTGCGTGTGGCATTCTGTCTGTTGTGTGTGGCATTATAAACTTGTTATAAGATAATTAATAAACTTTTGAAAATATGTCTAAAAGTCGGGTTAAGTTATTTTTTCAAAATCGTTTTAGGATACAATAATGATTTATTAGTAATATAAAAAAAAATTGAGACCTATTTTAAACTATAGCATAAACGTATTAAAATATCGTTTACAAAAAATATATTGACAAATTAGACTCAATGACAATAAAATAATTTTCAAACATATTCAAAGTTTTCAAACTTTTGATATCAACAATTCAAAATTGTAAAATATTGTTTTTATTTTGTCTTTTGAGGTATCAATTTGTAATTATTTGACAGTGTAATGTAATTTGATTTAATATGTTATAAGTTCGCACGAAGTTTGAGCTTGAAATTGTTATAAATCTTTATCTTTAAATTATTCTTAATTGCGTGTGTTTGTTATATTTCAGATTGAAAAAAGATAATTCAAATGCACTATCGATAACAACTATTTTACCTGAAGATGCGGGAGTTTATCAATGTTTTGTCAAAAATAAAGCTGGGGAGTCCTTCTACACGATTTGGATCAAAGTTTTCAGTGAGAAATATTTTAGAAATGGAACAATAATTCGAAAAGAAATAATTTAGATATAATTATTCTTTAAATATATACAGAGGAAATCATAGAGATATAATTACTATTCTATATATTATATTGAGAGGAAATTATAGAGATATAACTATACTATACATTATAATAATATACAGAAGAAATCATAGAGATATAACTATAATATGTATTAGATAGAGAGGAAATCATAGAAATATAACTATACTATACATTATATAGAAAGGAAATCATAGAGATATAACTATACTATACAT